>VWZS01003029.1:74276-126109 GCA_013397075.1 Rhabdornis inornatus | reverse complement strand
TTGGGGCTCCTCTCTGTTGAGGAAGTATCTTTGATCAGTAGAAATTAAACCAGGAAAATATTTTCCATTTGTGTAAAATGGAATAAAAATGGCTCAAGCCAGGCATGATTGATAGCTGAAAAAAAAGGGAGCAGCCCCCGTGCCGTTTCAGAAGGCTTCCCACTGTCCTTGCTTACAGTAAACACTGAATATATTTAGCTGCAGAGCCCAGCATGACACAGCCTCTTACTGCAATAATAGCAGCGCCTTGTCTTTTCCCTTTTTTTTCTCTTTTCTAAGAAATGGGGTTGAGTGGAGCTGCCAGGATGGAGCAGTGGTGGCCTCACGGGTTCACTGTGCCTCCTGGGACACAGATCTGTGTTTGCCCTTGTTTACCAGGGCCAGCAGCTACGGCTGTGGTGACTAACTCGGCAAACAGGGAGGCCGTGGCACATCCTCCAGTGGCACCAGTGACGTGCCACCACTGGTTAAACGCTGCTCCAGCCTGGCTGGGCACCCCGGGCAGCACAGAAATGCTGAGACCTTGTCAGGACCTGCCTGTGTCTTGTTCCCACCCTTTGCCCCACTCGAAGCTATTTTTATTCTAGTACCAGTGTTTGGGTCTCTGGTTTCTTTATTTACCAACAGCTGTAATAGTTCAATGTTTTACAAATACTGGCCAGACACCAAGGATTTTAGGGAAATAAAACCCCTTCCCAAAGGTTCCTCTGGGCATCCTTTATGTGATAATGAAGACTTTACCACCTCCCAGCCCTGTGTCATCCTCTTAGCAGTGGTGGCTTCTCAATCTGTTCCCCAATCCCTCTCCATATTAGGTGTAAATTAGCAGCTCCTCTCCCCCCCCATGCTGTAATTAGCACTTTTTGTCTTTAGTCAGGGCCTGTAATCGTACCTGGGCTGCAGTCACTGCAGAGGTGAGCCCTTCCCCAGGCACAGATAAGGCTCTGCTGGTGCCAGGCTGTGTTCCAGGTGCTCCAGGCACAGCCCCAGGTCTGGGCCAAGTGGCAGCACCAGAAAGAAGGTGAAGGCAATTCTTTTCTGTGCTCTCACATTCCCCCGATGGGCAATTAGCAGGCAAACTTGGTTGTTATTAATGAATACTAATTAATGAATTAATGAATTGGTTGTTATTAATGTTAATGTTATTAATGAATTGCACCTGTGGCTGAGGTGTGCAGGAACAGAGCCCAAGCAGGCGACAGGGAAGTGTCCCCCCAGAAGAGCCTTGGGGTGGTCCCTGATCACAGCACTGGGGACATTTGGGTGTGACAAATGTCACATTGTGTGACAGCACTGGGGACTTGCTGCCTTTCCAAGGTACAGCAATTGGCTCTGCAGCAGGACAACATTTGGGATGAGCCCCTGGGAGCTCCAGAGCTCTGCTCCAGGACCAGAAGTGAAGCAGGAAAGAGAAACTCAGCAGTGAGTGGAGAAAGATGGGGATGGAAATGAGCAATCCTGGCACAGACCAGGAGCACAGGGAGAGGAATAACAGCCATGGCTCAGACTGGAATTGGCCACGGCTCCAATGGGACCTTCAGGATGTAACAACAGCCTGGGGACCCTGAGATGGGGCTGCAAACTCCCAGACACTTTAGGGAGGTTGATCATGAACGAGTTTATAGCTTATGAGGAGTTTGTAAGGGAGCCAGGACCCAGATAATGGGGGATTTTAATTACTTAGATATTGATGGATATAATAAGTGTGCAGCAAACCACAAAGGGAAACCTATGGCTGGAGGGGAGAGTGAGATTGATCTATGCACAGCATGTTAAATCACTTAAATCATTCAGAGCCTCTTCTGGCCCCAGCTCCAGGAGCAGAGCCAAGTATGATAAATAAGGCTGGAATTGGGAAGTGTCTGGAATCCAAATGTTTGTATTCCTGTTCGATTTCAAATATTCACGGGGACAAAAGCAGCAGAGCCCTTGGCTGAGTGTGCCTGGGGGCTGTGGGAATTCCTGTGGAGGGGCAGCAGCCCAGCACCAGCAAAGGGCTGCCAGCACCCAGGGGCAGCTCAGGAACTTTTGCACAGATTTGTCTCAGTGGATGCTGACCTGGGTGAGACCCAGGCACGGCAAGGAGGGATCCAGAGACCAAAGAGATTGAGAAGGATGGAAAGTCTGAGCCAAAGTGTGGGTGGGATGACAGGCTGGGCACGGCCCAGGGAGTGGAAGGAGCCTGGCAGGCAGGGCTGGCACCTCCTGCTCCCAGGGCTGCTGAGGCTCTGTGAGGTTTCTGCATTGAAGGTGTGCCCAGGTGAGGTCTCCTCCTGCCACCTCGGGTGTGCACCAGGCTTCCTTCTCCATCACACAGGTCTGACCATCAGATACCGTGGGGAAATCTCTGCCTAACAAAAGCAAGGAGTCAGGTGGACACTCCAAAAGATGGCTGGAAGAGGTTGGGCTGCTGGACAGCTCTGGGTGGCAGCTCCACAGTGGAAAATTGTGTCTCAGTGCTGCAGGACAGGGCCTGGCTCCAGAGATAAGGGAGGTTTCTGTGTGGGTGGCACCAGTTTGGGGCTGGAGCCGCTGCTCTGGATGTGGACAAGGGCTGTGACATCTCCCCTGTTTTTCCATCCACTCCCTGGCAGGTGTCAGTCCCAGCTGACCCAGCAGATACTGCTGGGCTCAGGGAGCTGGTGCCAAATCCCGTTCTCAGTTATGGGATCCTGGGCAGACTGAGCATCCCAGCCTCGCTGTGGAGATGTGCTTTGGGAGCTGAGGTCTGGGGGCAGCACCTCTGAAAGAGGGAGGGGAGTCTGCTCTTCTGCTGCTTTTCCCCTGCTGAAATAACATTAATTCTGTTAGAGAGCTGTAGAAATGGTCTTAACCCAGTTCCAGTGCTCAGGGCTTCCCAGCTGGGCTCTGACAGAGAGAAGCAGAGCCTGGACATTGCTGCTCAGGAGAGGGGATGGGTACCTGTGGCTGGGCTCACCCCACACATTCTGGGCTCCCCCCGTGCCCAAACCCTTCGGGACAGAGCAGGGCTCAGGCTGGCAGCTGGGGCAGCACAGCTCCCACTGGCAGGATGCAGCATGGATGCACATGGATATCCTCAAACATATTGTGCCATTTTTAGGCACCGGCATAAATTATTTAAATGCCACGTGCTTCCAGTCAGAACGCACCTGAGACCTTGGATGTGTCTTGTGATCAATGTTAGACAGCAATGGTTTGAAAACAGAGGGAAATCAAAGCTGTCTTGGAGCAGCTGTCCCAGGCTGCCAGGAGAGCACACAGGGCTGTCTGGTACTTCCAGAGTGGCAGGATCCTTACTGAACTCAATTCTGCAGGAGCTGCAGCTGCTTGGTTGGGGGCTGGCTGTGACAGAGATTTGGTACCGTGAGCTCAGGCATGGGGAGCCCTCATGGGCTGTGTGGTTTGCTGGCCTGGGAACTCCTCCTCTGCAGCTTCTTAGGCACCTTCCTCGTCCACCAAAAGAAGGGGAGTGTGTCCTCCCTTGGCTCTCCAGAGCCCTCTGCCACCTCTCTGATTTCCCATCTCCATTTTCTGAGGTGACACAAACCCATCCTCTGTGCTCCTAAGGACCTGCTCCTGACGGGTGCAGCGTGTTCAGGGAAGGGAGTTTGCAGAAGGAAGAAAAATCCACGTGCTGGGGGTCCCTGGCCCCTCCTGGCATGGCACTGCTGCTGCCCAGTGGGGTTTGGGCATTTTCAGCCCATGCACAGCCCCTGTCCCTGCCAGGGCCAGCCTGCCCCAGCTCCCTCCACTCCTGGCTGTGTTTCTCGTTTAGATGGAGCGATTTTTCCCCGGTCCAAGTTTGCTGTTTTCCTGAAATGGTCTGAAATGTAATAGACCAAAACAATCATCGGGATGAAATATTTCCTACATGAAATATGCAGCAGCTATTCAGAAATGAAGATCAAGTGGAAGGAGCGCTGCCAGGCAAAGATTTAAAGGTGCCAACAGGTTCCCGTGGGTTGTTTACTAAAGTCATCTCTGAAGCCCCAGTTTTAGGGCTATATTCAAAAAAAGAGCACAAAATACAATTTAGCAAGAGTTTAATAATTCAAGCTACAGTGTGCTGAGCTTGTTTTTGCCCTTATGGGAACAACATCTCATTTCAAAGGACCTTGACTCTCTTCTGGTAGTGCAGAAGGGGCGCTGCCAGGGCTATTTTTACACCAAGGCACCGATTGGGTGTGAATCCTGCCTCTGGTGTCTGTGCCAGCAAAACCTGGGGAGGCAAAACAGAGCCATATGGCCCGATTTCCCTAAAGATGCAAATTCCAAGGAATCTGGGCTTGCTGACTTATTAGAAAAGGGCAACATGCACACCTGACGTTATAAAAAAAGCTTTAGCCCCGCTCTTGGCACAAGGCTCTGCCCACTCAGCCCAGCTGGGTGGTGCGAGGGCAGCCCGGTCCTGCAGCCTTGGGCCAGGCAGTGCCATGGGGAGCAGCCAAGCCCAGCACAGGAGCTGCTCGTGGGGCTTGGCTCACCTGCAGCAGGTCTGTCTGTGTCAGAGGAGCCTCCAGACTGGGCTGACCCTGGCGCCAGGCCGGGTTTATCCTGCTGCCGGTACCCAGTGGGGATCGGGGGTTTGTCAGGAGTCTTTTCCCCATGCTGGCCCCTTGGAGAAGCCATGTGTCCCCATGT
This sequence comes from Rhabdornis inornatus, assembly GCA_013397075.1. Classification (NCBI taxonomy): domain Eukaryota; kingdom Metazoa; phylum Chordata; class Aves; order Passeriformes; family Rhabdornithidae; genus Rhabdornis; species Rhabdornis inornatus. The sequence continues at coordinate 121,486 of VWZS01003029.1, read as the reverse complement.
CCCCAGCTACAGCACTGCATTATCACTGAGACTCACAGCGAAGGCCGTGTGAGCCCCAGTGGTGCAGCTTTGCCCCTGTGACATCCTGAGCCCTTAATGAGCCATGGAGAGCATCCCCTGTGCCTGGGCCCAGCCTCTTCCCGTGCACAGCAGCCTCCAGGACGCCCCGCATTCACCCCGCAGCTCGGCTCCCTTCTCCCGTGGAGCCGTGCCCGGCTGCCAGAGGCTGGGGGGGCACAGCCGGGGGCTCCTTCCGCCCTTCACTCCCCAATCTCCCCCGTGCCCCTCGCACCCCGCTCCCCATCCGCGTTCCCCCGTTCCCGGCTCGGGGAGCGGCTGCTCCGGAGCCCAGCGCGGTTTCTGCCGCCCCCTGGTGCTGGAGAAGCGCTGCGAGGTCGGGAGGGACACAGGCCCCGGCTCGGCTGGATCAGGAATCGCTGCTTTATTGTCCCTGTGACCCCCCCGGCTCTGTCCGAGCTGTGCCCCCCGCCCGGGGCAGAGCGGGGCTTGGAGGACACAGCTCTGCCCCGGCCCGGGGGTGATGTGCTGGCATCAGTGCCAGGGGACGACACTGTGCCCGTGCCCGTGCCAGGGGAGGATGCTGAGCTGGCTGTGCCTGCTGGGGGAGGCACCAGCAGCAGCACCAGCAGCACCAGCACCAGCACCAGCAGCAGGAGCAGCAGCAGCAGCAGCAGCAGCAGGAGCAGCGCTGTTCTCTCCCAACAGCCCCGAGCGCGTTCCTCGTGTCCCGGACGCGCACGGGTGGGAAGCTGCTGCTGCTGGCGCTGCTGGCGCTGCTGGCAGGTTCTGGATCTTGGCTTGTGCCTCGCACGCAGACACCCAAGCCCCTCGGGCTCCTGCGCCCACTTCGGGCAGCCCTCGGGGTAGGTCAGGCACTGATCATCCCGTCCCTGGTGCTGTCCCTGACGCTCTTCAGGAAGGTGAAGATGTGGGACCCGCCGGTGCCTTTGGTCTCCAGGGCAGCCGGGGGCTTCCCCGCAGAGGGGCCGGCGCTGGCACTGGGCTCTGCCCGGCTGGCCCTGGCTTTGGTGGCCGCAATGGAGATGTACTTGGTGACGATGGCGATGTGCTGGGTCCTGAAGTCCGTGAGCGCGCACACGCAGCGGTCGAAGGCGGCGCGGAGCCGCGCGTCCCCCGCGGCCAGCACGAACCGCCGCACGGACACCGCGCCCCGCAGCTCCTGCACGAACGCTCTGTGCGCCGGGGGCATGTAGTCCCTCATCCTGTGCAGGAAGGCAGCTGCAAGGCACAGCACAGGAAGGGACAAGTGGTGGGTAAGCGGGTTAAAGGCCCCGAGGCTCTGGGAGAGAAGCTGGGCTGGAGCTGCGGGGCTGGCAGGGTTCGCGGGGACCCCTGGCAGCCTGCACAGCGTCCTCTGCTCTGCCTCCAGTTCAGCGAGAAACAAAACCCATATTAGGTCAGTGCTCCATAAGGGCTGCTGCTAACCCTAAAAGGCAGGCTTTAGCCCTGCTCCCAGCCTTTTGTTTGGGTTTTTTTTGGCTATTAACGTGGTTTTGTTAATTTCTGGTAAATGTTTCCGTTGTGGGCTGGACTAGCATGGAGCTTTATGAATGGCCTCTCACTGGCAAGGATGCCTGCATGCTCTTCTCCCTCATCTCTGGATGATGAGAGAACCTCAGCAAAAAGGTGACATGCAAGAAGCCAAACGTGCTTTTGTGAATTTATCGTGGTGAGGAAGCACCTGCCAGAGGCACACCTATAACCTTCCTCACTGGAACTGGGCAGAGCCTGCTCCCAGCCAGGCACAGTCATGGGAATTGCTCTGGCTCCTCTCTCCCCCTGCCCTCTCTTGCTCTGCAAAGGAAAGGCTCATGGCTCACCAGTGTCCTGGCGGTGGCAGATCCCCAGGAGCTCATCGAAGGCGTGCAGGACCGAGCTCTGCGCTGCGCTGCCCCCCGAGAACGCCAGGGGCTCGGGGGACACCCCCTCGTAGATGAGCCCGTGGGGCATGGCAGGGTTGTCCTTCCAGCTGGGCAGAGACACGGCAGTCAGGCCATGGGGCTGGGGACAGGGGCCTGTGAGAAGGGACCCTGGGCTGCCAAGATTGAGCAAAACGTTCCTGGCCCAGCCCATGGAACTCCTGCTCCAACTCAGCCATGTCAGCCTTCCTCAAACAGCAGATAAACCTGGAGATCAAATACTGTGCCAAAGCACACAATGAGGCCGTGGGTGTAAGGAGAAATCCTTAATTTTCCTTTGCCAGAGGAGTGCTCTCAGGGATCTCCATGCCCTGGTGAGCACCCTGTGCCGTGGTGCTGGGACACACTGCCCTGCCTGGCTGCACCTCCTGCTCCACTTCAGGAAGGTTTCTGCCAGCAGAGCTGCCCTAGGTGTGCAAGAGGGGAGGGGACACTTGTCTGGGCAATAGTGGCACTTTACATCAATTCCTTGAATGTCAGTGGCTGTTTGGAGAAGCAGGTAGTCACCCAAACACTCCTCTGAGCCCCTGAAGTTTGGATTTTCCTTTGTTCTTGTTACTCAAGGTGATGTCTTTTTTAAAGGCATTTAAAAGATAAATAGAGGCCAGGCCAGCCTGCCTCTATTTATCTCAGCAGATAACAAGGCAAGGATGGGATTGCTCCCTCTGCAGCTGCTGCCTGGGCAGGTCGGGAGCCAGCACTGCTGCTGCCTCCCACACACACCCTGAGCTCAGGGCCTGTCAGCCCCCCTTGTGCCGAAATGCAGAAGTGCTCACACCCAAATGGAGACAAGCTACGATTTCAGGGAGGTAAAGTGCCTGGCACAAAAATATTTGTTGACCTTTAACAGAATGCACCATTCCATGAGGCTTTCGGTGCTGGCTGCAGTGTCTGTTGGGCTACAGGAACAGATTTTACACAAAAATATATTTTCTGCAGAGAAAATAGATTCATTATCAAATTCCAGAATATTTTTAGTTCTCCCAGGATTGTATTTATAGTAACCTCTACTAGTGGGAAGTTCTTATAAGCAGAAGGGAATTTAAAAGGCATGTTTTCCCAAGCTGATGACCATCGAGACAAGGTCAGCTTGGATAAAAAAATGAGAGAAACTTAATCACGATGCATGGAGCCATTTACTTGGGAATGCTGAGATATGATGGAGAGAAATAAAAATAGAACCCCCTGAGAAGGCTGGGACCTGGCGCCTGCAGATGCTGCAGCCCCTCAGGGATGCTGGGGGATGGTGAACGTGCTGTGCTGGGCTCTTGGGGCCCTGCTTCTGCCTTGCCCAAACAGTGTTTTCAGTATTTGGGGGGATTTTCTTTTTTTTCTACAGACAGAATTGTGACAGAGCAGCAGCAGGAGGATTGTTACAGATGTTTCCTTAAAACGCAGTGGGAAGAGCCTCTGCTCAGCTTTGCAGCTTTGTGTACCCAGCACGGAAATAAAGAGAAATTCCTCTTCCCTGTCAAAAGTGTTCAGCCAAGAGCAGGAAAGATTCATTTGTGCACAATTCTGGCTGTTGGGGCTGTCAGGGCTGAGCTGAGCGTGGGACGGAGAGAAGCTGGAGGGGGACAGACCCAGCCCCATGGACCCCACAGTCCTTGCCCAGCTGATCCAGGGTAGGAATTCCTGGAGGACAGGACCATGGTGCTCTAGGGAGCATCTCTGCCAGACACAATGCTGGTCCCTGCCCTGCCCTGGGGAGTTCCAGATCCCACCTGGGCTCCCCCTTCCCTGCACATTCCCAGCTCCCCACAGCCCTGGAGCTGGAGTGGCTCTGAAGGAAACAGGCTGCACTTACCCAGAAAGAAAGATCCGGATCACAGAGTAGAACACTTCTGGATCCACATAGTCTAGGAGGAGGGAATGAGATCAGAGGTGATGGGCAGTCACACCAGAGTGGGAGATGAGCTGCAGCATCACAGGCAGCAGCTGCTCTCACCGTGCATCCTCCTCAGTGCCTCACTCATGGCCCCGATGGCCCCCGCCAGCTCCTGCAGGGCTCTGTGCAGGGACTCCTCATCCCCCTGCAGGACGGCACCAAGGGCGTGGACGATTGCCTGCGAGAGGAGGAGGGAGAGCACCGAGTCACAAAGGGGTAGGGTCTGCATACACTGTCTGTACAGTGGCTCTGGGCATTTGCTGCCACCCGTGCCAGCGCTGCCCCTTCCCCAGCCCAGCTTCAGGGGACAGGAACACCTTGTGGCTGCACCTCAGGCACTTCACAGTGCAGGTAAGCAAAGAGCCCCGACCCACAGCAGTGCCCACCTTAATGCCAGGCACAGCTGCCTTCTCAACAAGCAGGGTGACCAGGATGAAGCCCCGCAGGCTCTCTCCCCCAGGCAGAGTGATGATCGTGTCCAGGTTCCTGCACAAAGGGGCCAAGCAGAGGGACTGGGGGTGTGGTGGCTCAGGATTTCCCTACACATTGTGGGACCCACTGAGCCCTTGGAACAAAACCATCCCAGACTCCAGAGCCTCTTATATGCACCCTGTGCAGAGAGGAGCTGGCACTGCGTCAAAGGGGAGCAGGGCTGCTCTGGTTTAGGGGCCCTGACATCCCCCCCGTGCCCTCCCCATGGCCCTTGGCCACTGGCCACTGGCTCTGTGCAGCCAGAGCAGCCAGCAGCTCTGCCACAGTCCCTTTGCTGTCGTTGCAGTGGCACTTGTGTGACAAACACTGTTCTTGTGTGACAAACACTGTTCTTGTGTGGACACATCAGGAGAGGTTCAGCCCAAGCAGTGTTGGACAGCTGAGCCAATCCAAACAAAACCAGCACCGTTAGAAAATAAATGAGCATTAACTACTTACTCAATTTCCAGAGGCCTGAAGTCATTTCAGTTATGGCCAACAAATGCACAAGAAAAGGAGAGAGAGAGAGAGAGAGATTTTAAATTGTTCTAGTGATGGTCTGTGCTCTGCAAGGAATAGAGGAGCTGTCCCCAGGGCTGCTCACAGAGACACCCATGTCCCCACAGGGTTCCACAGCCATGAGGCCAACCCCAGCAAAGGTGGCATTCAAGGGGTTTTGGCAGGACAGGAGCAGTTTGGAACAGTCTGTCCCCAACCCCTGCTCTCCACTGCTGCCCACCCGCACTTTGCCCGCTGGCATTTGCCCATTTACCCATTGGGGTCCTTCCTCCTCCAGTTGGCCAACACAAAGTCTGCATGGCTGAGGATGGGCGGGAGGCCCAGGGCCTGGGACACCTCCCAGTAGGGGACAGCGAGATTTTGGGGCAGGACCTGAGTGGCACAAAGCACAGGGAAGGTGGGGATGCTGTCAGGCAGTGGGAAGGTGCCCATCTCACTCCTGCTGCAGCCACAGGAAAGGGCTTTGCTCCCATGGGAGAAGCTCCACAGGAGCAGCCCAGACCCCAGGGAGCAGGTGAACCTGCTTTACCTTGCCTTTACCTGCACGGTGCCCTCCTCGCCCTCCTGCCAGACGTAGCCCATGGTGATGAAGCTGAGCACCAGGTGTGCCAGGTGCAGCTCCTCACGTCCCTGCAGGTGCTGGGTGCTCAGCTGCGGCATCTGCCAGGGAAACCCTTGGGAGCAAGGAGCAGAGCCAGCAATGCCAAGGCCCCTGTGGTGGAGGGGCTGCCCTGCACAGGGGGAACCCTCCTGGTGCTTCTCCCCTGCCTTTAGGCCTCCCTTCCCTCCTGCTCTGCAGGATTTGCTCCTGCTGCACTGTTACTGCTTTGTGAGCAGGGACAGTAATCCATGGGATTTTCCTTCAAAAGAAGCCCCTCCTCCTGGTGCTGGGATGCCCATGGGAGCAGCTGATCGCTGTGTGCCTGACTAGAGCTGATGGCTGGGATGAGACATGGTTCATGTGACACCGAGAGGGGCCCTGCTCCAGCCCTTGCTGGCTGCTGAGCGCTTGGATCTGGTGCAGGAGCTCTTTCTGTGCCAATGTTAAGACTTTGCTGTCGCCTGGTGTCAGTCCTGGCTCAGCACACGCCCGTACTGCTTTTGCACGTTTTACAGACACTGCTGTGTCAGACCAAGGATTGAGAGAGCCCCGGGGGCAGAAGGAGAGCTCCATACCTGGTGAACTCGTGAGCGGAGCTGATGGCTCGTGATCAGCTGGGGCAGCTCCTGGGCCAGCTCCATCCAGGGGCTGTAGGGTGCCGGCAGCTCTGTCTGGGGGACAGGCAGGGAGGGAGGGAGAGCTGTGAGTGTGCCCGGGCTCCCAGCACCCTCCCAAGCCTCGCACACCACTGCTGGTGGCTCGTGCCTGGTTCCCCCTGCTGCTGATGAGCCTGCGGTCACAAATCAATGGACGGTGAGCACCATCTGTCTGTCCCCACCCACTCCCACCGTGGAGCCAGGCCAGTAATAAATAACCCCACTTTGGGCACAGGAGCCCTGCCCTTCTTGTGCTCCCCAAAATCCTGCAGAGCCAAGGCCAGTGTGGAAATGGCAGAGCTCCTTCACCTCTCCCCTGTGCTGCTTGCTGCAGCTGCTTTCATTCTTTTAAAGGGTAGGGGTTTGTCCTGTGGAACAGACTGTGCCCAAAGAGCACCTGCCTTCCCCACTGCTCTTTGTAAAGTGTTAGAGCAGAACGCTAAATCCAGGCTCCCCGGACTGCTGCTCACCAACCCCTCTCCTTTCCTGCCTGCCTGCTGTGGCATGAGGATGGGGAGGCACAGCCAGCTCCTACCAGAGGGTCGGGAAGCAGGAAGCCAAACTCCTCGGAGACCTGAAACCTGCTGAGGGCCAGAGGCAGCGGGGGCTCCTCGGTGTCATCGCTGTTCTCCATGGCTGGACTCTGCTGTGCTCTGGCCACCCCGCTGGCCCCGTGTGCTGAGCCAGTTCTGCTGTGCCTGCTCCTGGGGGGTCGGGCCTGCCTGCCCAACGGCCACAGGGGCTGAGCAAACAGGCTGAAGGTTGCTGATAAGGCTTTGTCTGGAGCAAACGTGTCCCCAGGGGCTGTGAGCTGACTCCTCCCAGTACCACCCTGAGGAGCTGCAGGGACACTGCTGCTGTGGCTGGGGATCCCCCCATCCTGGCAATGTGTGCAGAGGGCTGCTGGCCCAATTGTGGCAGGCAGGAGCCAGCCGGCCTCCCGTGCTCATGGACCAGAGCTCAGCTGGCCAGAGATGCAGGAGACACAGTGGATGGATGCTGCTGCTGCTTTCCCCACAGTGCTGGGGGTCCCTGGGGCTGCCAGTGGGGTCCCACCACCAGAGGAGGGTCAGCAGGATGCTCAGAGCAGGGCTCCCCAAACAGCAGCTTTCTGTTTTCTGGGGAAAGGCAGCCGTGTGAGTGCTGCCTGTGCAGACAGGGGGCTGTCCCCAGCACCAGGCAGTGGCACAGCCCTCAGGGATGGGCAAATCCCAACCGCCACCATGTGCCACTGAGAAAAGGGGACAGTCTCAGCAGCTGTGGCCCCCAGGCCTCAAGACCAGGGTTAACTCTGACAAAAAACACAAACTACATAAGCATAAAGGTACAGGGCATTGGCCATGACACCAGCTCTGCCCAACACCTTTAATTAGTGCCCACGGTGCTGCCCCAGCGCTGGCTCCGGTGTTGAGTCTGTGTCTGTCTTCATCTCCAGCTCTGGCTCTGGCTCTGTCTGCAGCTCTGGGGCCAGCTCTGGCTCTGCCTCCAGACTGAGCTCCAGGTCTGGCTCTGGCTCCCTGTCCGTGTCCCGGCTGCTGCTGTGGGGGGACTGCAGTGGTGCCTTGGCCCTGACTTGGCTCAGGGAGTGCCTCAGCCTGAGGTCACTTCAGCCCTGGGCAGTGTCCTCGTGTCCCCATGGCAATCACCTTGTCCCGTTCCCCCCCCCTCCAGGGATCCCCCAGCCCTCCTGGCCCCCCCACATCCCCCAGCATCACTCACCCGTCGGTGCCCGCTGGCCGCTCCCCCCCGCACTGGCCCAGCACCTGCTGCCGCCACAGCCCGAGCCCCAGGGCTGCCGTGAGGACGAGCAGGACCAGGCTGGAGCCCAGCACCAGCCACGCCATCTCCCCATGCTCCAGCGCTCGCTGCAGGCCTGCCAGGACAAAGTCCAGCTGGACACGGACACTGCCAGCCCGGCTGGACACGGGCACTGCCAGCCCGGCTGGACACAGACCCTGCCAGCCCAGCTGGGCACGGGCACTGCCAGCCCGGCTGGACACAGACCCTGCCAGCCCGGCTGGACACGGACACTGCCAGCCCGGCTGGACACAGACCCTGCCAGCCCAGCTGGGCACGGGCACTGCCAGCCCGGCTGGACACAGACACTGCTAGCCCGGCTGGACACGGGCACTGCCAGCCCGGCTGGACACAGACACTGCTAGCCCGGCTGGACACGGACCGTGCCAGTCCAGCTGGACACGGACACTGCCAGCCCGGCTGGACACAGACACTGCCAGCCCGGATGGACACAGACCGTGCCAGTCCAGCTGGACACGGGCACTGCCAGCCCTGCCCTCGCTGGCCCCGGGGTTGCCCGCACTCACCTCCCTCCAGGTCGCTGTCCCTGATGCCCCCCGGGTGCCTCCTCCTCCGGCAGTCGGGGGGCTGCCAGCCCCCGTGGCAGTGGCAGCTGCCCATGTTGTTGCACACCTGCAAGGGACAGGGAGGTGTGCCCAGGCAGGTGTGCCCAGGCAGGTACAGGTGTGCTGTGTGCACATTTTGCCCCCCAGCCCCAGCACCCACAGGACTCACGCCGTGGCCGTGGCACTTTGCTTTGCTGTCACAGCTGGATCCCAGCACCGACAGAGGGTGACAAGTGCTGTTTATACACATCTGGAAAAACCATGGCAGCTCCAGCCCAGCACTGCCTCACCCACACAGCGCTCAGCACATCGGGCTATGGCCCAAAGGGAAAGGAAAACACACACTATTTTAAAAAAAAATAAAAATACAAAGAAGCCACAGTTCTGCCCTGGGGCCAGGTCATGTTTAGTGCTCACACCCCACCAAACCTTTAAGGCAACGTTTGCAAGTTTTTGCAGTGTTTTTAAATATCAAACACACTGCTGCAAGGAACAAGTGTTTCTATGATCTTGTTAATATTCACAGTTTCTATTAGTCATTTCAGGTGATTACAAAATACCTCCTTACCCTTCCAGAGCCACACTTTGTCCCTGGAGGAACCAGAAGCGGGTCCTGCCATGCTGGTATGTTCAGGAAGTTCACAGACACACACAAATGCTGCCTCACTTGGGCATAAATCACAGCGGCAGCAGCTGAGGAGAAGGGCTTTTGGGATGGGTATGTGCAGATTAACTTCCCACACCTGAGATCCCTGGAAAGCCAATTAGCACAGGATGTGTATCAAACACACACACATAGATACTGCCTGATGAGCACTGCAACATTCAACAGCACAGTGTGCTGATAAAACATCAGCAGGACTGGGAAGTCCAAGGGAGGATCTGTGGCATAAGGAGAGACACCCTGACAAGGAGAACACACAGAGAGCTATTTATTGCTTCACAAATCTCACCATAAACTGGAGTCCTGGCACTTCTCTTGACTGTGCAATCCCAATTAAACATGCATTTTAGCAGAGGCCGTGCCCCCTCCCCAGCCTACCTCCAAGCACAGCGCCGGTACTCGCGTCCCCTCCTGAACCCGCAGTGCCCAAACCTGTCCCGCTGGCCATTAATCTCCTCATAGCAGCCCACAGGAGCATTCTTTGAACCTACAAGTTTAGCAATAATATTTGCTACAGTTATAAAGAACACACAGGAGCATATTACAGTATCTAATAACTTCATTTTTCATGATTTAATTAAACACCTCTCCCTGCCCAAACCCCCAGCAGTCCTGAACCTCAGAAATCAGCAGGGGAGTAGCAAATGGGGAAATTCTCTGATTGAGTTTGCCCACAGAAAAAAATTTGCTCTTCGTTCTTTCCACTGTTACCTGTGAAGCACTGGGGGGACTCTGTTAACCAGAGCCAAAACAGAGCTTGAAATGCTTTCCTAAAGCTGTGCCTTCTCTCCAGGTGCCCCCCTCTCACCCGAGAGTCCAGGCACAAAGCAAGCATCCCGCGGCTGCGGCCACCCCTGCCCCGAGCAGTGCCCGGTACCTCTCCCGTAGAACTGCTTGCACTGCAGGTCCGAGGACTGGCAGCGCCCGCGGTAGCAGTAGCCGGTGCCGTGCCCGCAGTCGTGCCCGTCCTGCAGGTACACGTCGGGGGGGCAGGAGGCCGAGGAGCCGCTGCACAGCTCGGGCAGGTCACAGGTGGCATCGGCGGCCGGGCGGCACAGCGAGTTCCTCCGCCTGAACTGCAGAGCAGGAGCGGCTCTGCAGCCTCCCCTGCCAGCCCGAGCCACGCAGCCCTGCCGGGCACGGCCCGGTGCCCTGGAGGCGCTCAGGTGACCACACCTGTGTGACAGCGGCCCCGGGTCCCCTGGAGGCGCTCAGGTGACCACACCTGTGTGACACCGCCTGGGACAGCCCCCACTGACATTCTCCCCAGGGATCCCTCAGCACGGGAACGTACTGTTCGTCCAAAACTAAATAATGATTTTGTGATCATTATCAAAATGTGCCTTACCTGACAATTTTTACAGCATAATCCAGAGGCACATCTTGCTTTTGGCTTCAGTCTACACCTACTAGTGCAGCACCTGTCCTGCAGACATTCCTGGGGACACATGGCAAACCCACGTTATTTTATTTTGTCGTACCCCCGAGCGTCTCCTCCTCCTCCTCTCCCCATACTACTTGGGCAATATCCAGCAGAACAAATGGGCAAAGCTGCCACCAGGTGGGTGCCACACGAACGATGTCGGCCCCAAGGTGACCCTCGCTGGGCTGCTCCCGGCTGCGCCGGGGCTCCCGGTGCCGAGGGCTTGTCCCTCCCCAGGCACTCCCAGCACAGACCCCGGGGTTTTTGGGGGTGGCCCGGCCCCACCTGGGCCGTGCCGCAGTCGCACTGCTCGCCCGGCTCCACCACGCGGTTGCCGCACTGGGCGCCGCTCCGGCGGGACAGGGCCAGGCGGGGGCTGTGGAACAGGCACCAACCCCTGCCCTGCTTCAGGAAGGTCTCAAAGGCCCCGATGCTGCAGTTACTAAAGGCTTTTGCCCCGCTGAAATGTCTGAAACAAAGCAATTACCGGTTGTATCGCTGGTGTATGTCACACATTCACCGCCCCTCTCTCCCCCCAAAGCCCCGTGCTAGTCAAGGGCTCACCCAGACACTGGCACGGGGTACGATGGCCCCAGGGGTCTCCTAATTCACCTGACCTACAGCTCATTATTAACAGAGATTGAAAAACATTCTAAAGTACCTTCATTTTAGAGAGCAAAGGTTTCTTTTGTCAAATTAAGCACTAAATTGCTATTTAATTAACTCTTTTTTTCTTCTTAGAGGAATAAAAGCAGGTATTTCTTCACTGAAATAGTGGTCAGGCATTGGAATTGCTGCCCAGGGAGGTGGCAGAGCCCCCACCCCTGGAGGTGCTCAAGAAAGGCCTGACCAGTGCTCAGTGCTCTGCTCCAGGTGACAAGGTGGTGACTGGCCAAAGGCTGGACTCAGTGGAGGCCTTTTCCAACCTGAGTGGTTCCATGAGTCTGTGATTCCAACTTGTTGTAGTTTTTGCAATGGAGTGACAGTGGCACTGTGCCAAGGGGACACGGTGCAGCCATCTCTTTTCCCAGCCCTGAGCCATCCCTGTCCCTGTCCCCTTGTCCCCAGCCCTGAGCCATCCCTGTCCCCCTGTCCCCAGCCCTGAGCCATCCCTGTCCCCCTGTCCCTGTCCCCTTATCCCCAGCCCTGAGCCATCCCTGTCCCTGTCCCCAGCCCCACAGACTCACAGCGCCTCGGGGCTCATGATGCAGACCCGCCCGGGGCAGCTGCAGCCTCGGGGGCTGTCTGAGCTCATGCCCAGGCTGTGGCCCAGCACCTGTGCCAGGAGCACAGAGAAGGACTCCAGGGTGACATTCCCGTGGTACTGGAGGGACCAGAGAGATGAGTTGGCAGAGCTGAGCGTTCCTGCAGAGATCCCTGCTCCGGACACGGATCCTCCCACCCAGCCCTGCTCCTGCTGCCCGGGGCTGAGTTCACAGCCATGAATTGATGGGTGAGGGGCGGGCAGAGGACAGCTGGGGCCATACCAGGGCCGCTGTGGCCGCAGCATCTCTCTGGCANCAGCCCTGAGCCATCCCTGTCCCCCTGTCCCCAGCCCTGAGCCATCCCTGTCCCCTGTCCCCTGTCCCTGTCCCCAGCCCCACAGACTCACAGCGCCTCGGGGCTCATGATGCAGACCCGCCCGGGGCAGCTGCAGCCTCGGGGGCTGTCTGAGCTCATGCCCAGGCTGTGGCCCAGCACCTGTGCCAGGAGCACAGAGAAGGACTCCAGGGTGACATTCCCGTGGTACTGGAGGGACCAGAGAGATGAGTTGGCAGAGCTGAGCGTTCCTGCAGAGATCCCTGCTCCGGACACGGATCCTCCCACCCAGCCCTGCTCCTGCTGCCCGGGGCTGAGTTCACAGCCATGAATTGATGGGTGAGGGGCGGGCAGAGGACAGCTGGGGCCATACCAGGGCCGCTGTGGCAGCAGCATCTCTCTGGCACGCCTCTCCCGGAGCCGCTGCGCCCGCGAACGCTCCCTGGTGCCTGTACCTGGAACACAGGTGTGTCCCAGGTGGGACCCTCTCGCTGAGGTGAGTGGGGGATGCTGGGGTCTGCCCCAGTCCCCGTGGTGCCCCTGAATGTCCTGCTGTCCTCAGGGGAGCTGGGGCAGGGTCTGTGTGGTGGGGGGCTGGTGCCTGGTGCTGGCAGGGACTGGGGGCTGCCACCATTCCCATCTCCCCAGCCTGGGGGGGGCAGGGGATGGATGGCACCATTGCAGCTGCTGCATCACTAGGAGGAATGGCTTGGAAGAAATACTTTAAGAATATTAAGGATTTAGGAAATACAGATTTTTTTAAAAGCATTTGTCCTTTATATTTCAACTTCACATTGGTTTGACTGATTGCTGCCATGTAACCTCTAACACTAACAAACCTTTATCTTACCCTAGGAGAGAAGCAATGTTGTGTGCCTGTGGCTCCAGAGACAACTGTTTCCACTGTAAAAATCGCTGTAGGAGGTCATCTATGTCCCCTGCTGTGGATATTTTATCCCCCTCTGCCCACAGCTCCAGGGAGGACAGCACAATGGTGACATTAAGGGGATTAAACATCTGAAAGTACAAGAGAGGAAACATCTGCTCTCACACCTTTCCTTTGTGCAGAGTCACTACTCTGCACCCAGCAAACACATGGGAAAAGTAAACTGCTGCTGTCAGTGCCTCAATGACATCTGTAGCCAAAAAGAATGAACACACCTAAAGAGAGGTCTGAGCCAAAGCCCAATAACTTCACAAGAAGTGTTACGGGTTTTGGGAGTAACTTCTCATAAGACCACCAGTGCAGTAAAGAACAGGACTGGAAGTTGGTTACAAGCACCTGAGAGTAAGACATGGCCATCACACAGGGAAAGATGTTCTTTTGTGGCAGACTGACACGTCCAGAGGAAAAGCCTTCTCAGGAAATATGGAATTTTTTACATAACGTTCTCCTGAACTTGAAAGCAGCTAGAAAAGAGGTGGCCACTGCTAACCTCAACATCACCCTCATCCCCCATCTCACTGCAGTGCAAACCAGACTTAAGAACTCACACTGTTGATTAAATTGAAGGCCTGGATTATCTTCTGTGTCACAGCATTCGGGTCTGATCCCATGTAGTTGTACTGAAAAACAACCCAAGAGGACACAAGGGCAGACAAGGTGCTTACCAGGGTGAAGCATGACAATGGTGGAACACTGAAATTACTCCCAACACCCAGCCATGGAGACATGAGCTACAAACTCATGTTGCTTCTTTCCTACAAAATCCACAGTACTTCAAAATGGAAAACAAATCTATGTAAAAGCTGGGAAATGTTTCCCTTTCCATGCTCACAGAATTCAGGCAAAGACAAGGAAAATTGGCTGGCATAGACTCACCAAAGCCTTGTCCAACACCACGTACACTGTGAGGTATTTGGGAGATTGTGCAGCAGCCGAGAGGGGCTAAAAGAGAAAATGGGCTTCCAAGCACAGATTCTGCATTCTCTGCTTGCCTCACTGCTGCCCTTGGCTGTGCTTCTCAAGGGTCCCTTCAAAGCTTGTGTCCAGTGTCTGGCCAAAGCTCCCAGCAGAGCCAGACCCCTCCTCACAGGACAGGGACAGGAACAGCACTGGGAGAACTGACACTGCTCACCTCATCATCCTCGTGGGCCTTGTCCAGCAGGTCCCAGGCTGCCAGCCCGGGCTGGGGGGGGCTGTGGGCAGGGGGGGCTGTGGCCATCGGCTCCCCCCTCACTCGGTACAGAACGTGCTGGAACTCAGGGCCAGAGCCCAGGGGCTGGATGCCATAGCTCACGTTCTCAAACTGCAGCAAACCCCTGCCAGGGCACCAGCACTCAGCCCTGGGCACTGGCACAGGCCTGGCTAATGCCCACGGGGAGGGCAGCACAGGGACAGGGCTGGCACTGACCTGAGCCCCGAGCACGTGCTGAGGGACACTGCTGAGCTGGGGAAGCCATCGATGTACCCCCAGTAGTGGCAGCCTCCCTGTGACAGGACAGAGGACAGGGAGCCTCTTCCACGGCTGGGAAGGTGAGTCCCTTACCTGGAGCAGCCTCCTTGGGCAGAGACACTGGGAGCACAAAGAGCCCAAGGCAAGGCCAGGTTACCTCAATGTGGGCAGAACCAGAGCGCAAAGATCCCTTCTTGCTGGACATGTAAGTCTGGAAATCATCAGATAAAAAGGCACTACAAGAGAGAGGTGCCAAGTGAGGTACTCAAAACAGCATCCATCCCCCAGAGCTTCTCCAGCTTGCCTGCAGCCACCAGGGAACAGGGACAGCTGCTGTCAGTGAGGGCAGTGCCAGGGCCAACTCACTGCTGCTGCAGGTGGATGGTGTACAGCCTCCCCTCAATCCTCAGCACGTAGGACACTGCAGCCTTGTGCACACAGAAAGGCAGAGAAGGGGAGAATTGGGAACAGGGAGCTGGAAACAGCACAATCTGATGCCTGCTGTGAACACCAGAGGGGGGCACAGAGTGGGTGCAGCCATCGTGGTGCTGGCAGCTCTGCTGTGGTGACACTGTCACAGATGCCACCCCACCTGTCCCCCAGACCTCGCCTTCCCCTCCCCTCCCCTCCCAGCCTCCCCAGAGCCCCCAGCACCATGCCTGCTTCAGCCCTGCCACTCCTTTTGTGTTTGCCCCCAGCTGCTGTGGGATTGTGACCTGGGACCAGACCCGCCCAGCCACGGGGGACAGAGACCCCCATGGCTGAGCCCAGTCCTGGGGGCTGGGGGGGCCCTGCCCAGCCTCGTGCAGCAGCTCCAGGAGCAGCAGGAGCAGCAGTGGTGGCATGGCACAGAGTGGCCCCAGGGCTGGCCAGTAACGGCCCAGCAGTAACAGCCACAGCAGTAACTGCACCCAGGAAACGGCCCCAGAGGCAACTCCCCCTCCCTCCCTCCAAGCAGAGGCCGAGGCAGAGGCTTGTACAAAAGTGGGATCTTTATTGCTTGTTGGGGCTGTACAAAGGGGTTGGGAACAGCCCTTTGGCCAGAGGCTGTGGAGCCCCCTCAGCTGCAGCCCTGCCCAGGACAGGCGTCTGTACACTTCACACAAGAAAGTCAGTAGTCATCTTCAGTATCCAACACCAAAAATTGGAGCTATTTCCTGTCCATGGGATCACTTTAGAACCACATATCCCTGCCCCCCTTCCAGGGGGCACGCCGGGAGTACAAAAACTCTTGGTCATGTAAAGGCACCATTTTCAGCATAGTTCAGTTCACAGACACAGTTAAGTACATCTCTCTGGATGACTTCACTCCCTGGATCCCCTCCTCCTTCCCCACCCTCTGACCAGGGCTGGAGATGGGCTGCATCCAGCTGCAGAGCTCATTGTGACAGACAGACAGACAGAGAGCCTGCTCAGGCACAGCGGGACACAGCAACACATAATTAGGAAGTAATTGATTATCTTGGAACAAAAAGGAGACTCCCCACGGTTGGTGAAATTCTAGGTGACATTTTACAGATTTTAATAATGTTATAAATCTTAGTCTAAGTTTATGGGAAACCACAGGAGTTCAAGTATTTTATTACTGCACACACTATATATATATTTGTGTATGTATATACAGAGGAAAAGATTATTTTTTGGCAATATTCGGGGGATTTTACAGATTGAGCTGTGCTTGTGGCGAGCACAGAGTAAAACAGCCCAGCACACTCTTCAGCATTATCTCTCTTTTAGCAAGTTTGTGCAATAGAACCTCACTTTTAGCAAGTTGTGCAATCGATTCCTATTTGTGACCGTGACATCCAGCTCCTACCCACGGCACCACGGGATCAGGATCTACAGCTCCCTCTCCTAGCACGGTGGATGCTGAGCACCTCTGCTCAGGAGTTCCAGAATCCAGTCTGGCCCATGGGGCAGGAGCAGAGGGCAGTCTAGTCCAACTGACAGTAGCCCAGAAGCTTCCTGACTGACACTACAAGGGTTTGGGCGTTAAAAGAGGGGGTGCATCAGTCACCAGGCTCCCATTTAAAGCGCTCAGAGAAGCTCTGGTGGTCCAGGCAGAGATACTTCCCAGTGCTCTGCAGGGACTGCTGCTGTCTTTAGACCTGAATTAAAACCTAACAGCACCCCATTTTTTAAAACCAGAGTATGGCCGTGTCTTCTCGTACCTTTATCTTCACTGCCCATCCACGTATTAGTGGGAATTAGTACAGGAGTCTCATTTAGCCACTCTCTAATTAAAAAGCATTAGACTCAGTGCTCCTATAGCACAGCTTAGTGTCAGCATGGAGTTAGGAATTTAAGAGCATTATTATGCATCTATAAACATATATACATGCATAAACATGTTAAAATATATCTCTCTTCCTGAAAAAGTCCTCCGAGATCTCGTTCCATTTATGCCATTAAGGTGTACATGGGAAACACTTTCCAGTCCATGCAGAGTAACTGTAAATTAACTGTAAATTAACAGATCTCCTTGCTCTGCAAACTCCAATTCCTCACTGCACAGTCAGAGAGACAACAACAAATCAGACAATTTCCTTACCAGTGGCAGAAATGGGGAAACCCAAACCCACGTGCTGCATTTCAGGACTATTTCCCTGCAGGCTGCTGCACTCCTGCTGCCAGCCTGGCTGCAGCAGCAAAGCTTGGACAGAGCAAGGGAGGGGCTGGGTGTTTCAGCCCCTGGAGCTTTGGTCGAGGTATTTAGTGAGTGTCAAGTTGTACATTCCTGGTCTGGATGTCTCGTTTGCCCTGTCCCAGGCTGCAGCAGGGAGGCTGCTGGCACTGCCACGGGATGCCAGCAGGGGAACCGCAATTCCAGCTCACAAGAAGGCCCCGAGGAAGGCAGAAGCTACTTGGGAGGCAGAGGTGCAGGTCGGGAAGGGAAATATTGTCCCTGAGGTAAACACTTCTGCTGTGCTGGCACTGCCTGAGGTACGAGCTTCTGCTGCGGGGGTGGGGGCCTGCAAGGGACAGAGGAGAGGGGTCAGTGCCACAGGGGCCAGTGCCCACCACCCAGAGGGGTCAGTGCCACCCCGTGCCCACCACCCACAGCCCCACCCCGTGCCCCAGCCACCACCCCACTGTTCCCACCCTCTGCCTCCACACCAGACTCCCTCTGCCCCTGCCCTGCTCAGACTGTGCCTCCAATGGCCTGAAATCCTCTGGGAACCCCCATTTGTTAAAACTCACCTTTTCTCCCCAAATTCTGTCAAGACCCCCGGCCCAAGTGCCCCACCAAGGTGAGCTACAGGAGAATGCTCCCACTCAGTGCCTGGCACCTCTGGGTCTGTGTGTGCCACAGCACAGCACTGCATCTTACAAGCACCATTGAAAAGTAAGATGAAAAATAAAAGGAAAACTTTCCGTTCAAAGTTAAGAGAAATGGTTTTGCACTTGGCCATAACATTCACAAATCAGCACAATAACAGTTTTTAGAGTAATTTGCTTTTAAAACTGACTATTTTACCAGGCCTTTCATCCACCTGCTGGGCTAATGTGCCCCCACAGCAGTGCTCTGAGCCTCATTCATCACCACACAGCCCTGACAGAGCAGGATGAATGCTCTGCCTTTCAGGGTGAAGTGAAGGAGAAACTTCTCCCAGTGAGAAACCAGCCCCACTTGCACATAACACGTGAAGGAACACCCCAGGAGTGAAGGACAGGACAAGAAATCATCCCACCAGTGCCAGTGGGCACCTGCAGGAACCCCACTGACCTGCTGGGCACCCTCTGTGGCTGCTGCACTGGGTACTGTGGTGGGGAGTAGTAGGGCTGCTGGAAAGCCTGCTGAGGATGCTGGTTAACTGGGTAAGCTGGGACAGGAAACGTGTTTGGATGCGTGTCCTACAAAGAAAATAGAAAGAAAACGTTCACAAATTGCACACATGAATTAAAATATTTGTGTCACTAAATAAGTAACGTTCAAGACCTCTAGAAACCAGCCTGGCAATGTCAGAGTTGCTCTTTCCTCTGGGAATTCAGCAGGAAGAAGCAACAGCAGCCTGGGAACTGCTGGATTTTGAAAAACACAGAAAGGCACAGCAAGGCTGCTGATCACAGCACTTGGTTTGCTCTGGGAGTGTGCTCTGCTGGCTGAGGCTTTCAGAGAACAACTGCTCTGACAAGGAGAGGGGCTCTCATGGGGGGTGGGTGTTCTGCCATGAGCAAAAGGGAACAGCAAAGCAGGTGAACTAAGCACAGCCTGGACAATGCTTAAACTGGCAAACTGAGGAGCCCGCCCCAACTCTTAGGAAACAAACAAACATTCTCTCTGCTTTTTATCAAGGAGAAACAATTTTCAGAAACGAAGAAGTAACTTTAAAGCTTTTATTAGGGCAAAACTCATAGTAACTGCCTTCATCTCTTTACTTGAGAGTAACAAACAGAGTGAGGGGAAGTAGATGATTCCTACCATGGGTACAGGTCTTGGAGCATAAGGCATGCCACGGGAGAAGCCTCTCTGCTGGTAGTCCCTGGGCTCAGTGTCTGGCCGAGGAGGAGGTGTCTGGAGTGACCTGGAATGGGATGGGCATGGATTGTGTGAGCACAGAACCCTGACACAGTGACTGTGCAGGCCATGAACCCAGGCCCTGTGAGCCTGACACCTGGATTTATACTATCTTAGCATGTACCAAGTGTGAGAAAGATATTTACCACAAATCTAATAAACAATAACCCTTTTTCTGTTCAAGACTCCGGCAGCTTCCCTTTGCCCCTTCATAAAAAGATGGGACCCAGAAATATAAACCCCTACCACCAACACGCAAGAACAAACACAACAGCAAAGAAAACCCTCTGCTCTCTTGATTTGGGGTGAATTTATCTTTTCTGTCACTGCTGGAGGCAAGCTGCATTGCCTTTGGAATCAGGGGCCTCCACACCTTGGCACTGGCCCGTGCAAACAAACACCCCTGGATATTGAGGGAAGGAGAGGGCAGGGGGACAGGAGCACTCACGAGTGGCAGCGGGACATCAGCCTCCTGCAGCCTCGCTTCAGCCTGTCCCTCCTGGCGAAGGCCAGAGCAGCAGCCACCAGCAGGGGCAGCACCAGGAAGAAGAACACGAGCAGCCCATCGCGCAGAGAGGTGTCCTTGTCTGAGGGGACAAAACCAGGGAGAAGAAATGAGTCTGGCACGGTGTTACCACCCCCTGACTCATAACAGCACTGAGTATTTGGTAGCAATGGTTCTGTAACTGTTTTCCATTTCTCACAGAAAAAAACCCAAAAGAATCCAGTAAGATATATGCCCAAATAGATCCTTTCTGTTTATCTTTTAGAGCTGATACCCTGGGCTGCAACAGCACATTAAATTAGGAGATCAATCCTCATCTTTCATGACTGTATTGTTTCATTACTAAAGATCTTACAGGAGAGGAAAACAGAGCTTCTGCCTTTCGGTCTGATGTTAAGTCTACCTCTTCTCCAGCCACTGTTTGCTGCAGACAAAGAACCTGGGTTCTTAATCTTGACATTTTTATATGCAGCAATTTCTCCCCTGCAGGCTGTACTAAAGCAGCCTCTCTCTTTTTCTGTCTGATGATTTGAGGGATCTGCCTGAGCTCCAGTGTGTTTCTCCAGCCTGTTACTGCATCACAGTGCCTAGCTTTCCCAAACCCACATCAGCTTATGAAAAACAGTCTCCAAAATCATTCTTGCAGCCCACAGAAGTTACACCAATCCCATCTTCATATACTCCACATGGACACAGCATACGTTTTCTCCAAATTAGAACTTGGCTCTGGCTTCCTATTTCACTTTCAAACCCTCAGCAAGCAAAGCAAGCTCTGTCAGTCTGCTGCTTCTTCTGCAGGAATTGTGCTTCCCTTCCCAGCCCTGATACAGAGAAACCCAAAATTATTTTTGTTCCAAAGTGGCAGAAATCACCTGAACTAAACCAGTCCAGATCCCTGCCCCAGTATCCCAGGAGTGAAATGCAACACCTTGAGCAGAAAACCTCTGCCAGAACACTTTGGCAGTGTAAGCCAGTGCAGAGCCACCCAGCAAAGCTCACCAGCACAGGGGCTGCTCTGGAGCACCCAGCCCCAGCCCCAGCCCAGCCCCCATAGCCACTTGCCATTGTATGGAGGGCCACTGTCCACGCTGCCCCCGTAGCCTTTGGACTCACAGAAAGGGGGGGCCCAGCCTGCTTCACAGTGGCAGTTCCTGTTGTTGTTGCACACCTGTATTCCAAAACACAAACACTCAGTAACTTCCATTTCTGTGCATTGAAATCTGTGTGCAGCAGCCACGACCTGTTCTGTCCCTTGTACTGCTCAGCTGGAGAATTCTACCCAGTAACTCCACAGCCATTTCCAAACAGTCCTTGGCCAGGCATCCCAAGATTTCACATGACTGAGCACACACAGCACTGCTCAGGAAGAGCTTCCAAGGATTAGCTATCCCAGCAGCTTACACACCATGGCTTTTGCTTGGGTTTTTCTTTTTTTTTCTTTCCCTTTGTGTAATGCAGAGTCAAATTTCATTAGCAATACTGGAACTGGGAATTCTTGCCTGGCAGAGAGTTTTGTCAAAGACTTTTTTGACACTGGTAGAGGTTCTCTTGCCTAGAGACATTTTATGGAGAGTTTTACAGTTTGACAAAACAGAAAATTAAAGTTACTAATCACCATTTTAAAACTAGCTGCCTCTCTTCCCTGCTTACCCCATGCCCGTGGCACTGCTTCTCCACGTCACAGTCGTAGTTCAGGACAGAGGCACTCACACACTGGAAGTGTCTGCAGATCTGGGGAACAGAGATGCACACAGATGAGGGATGATGGCATTTCAGGGCCCCCTTGCCTGCCCAGATCCCTGCTCCGAGCTCGGGGCTCCACAGCCACAAGCTGTGCTTGCTGCCACAAAGCCTCACACACTCTCACTGATAATTCCAAACTCGGCAGATCCTCTGTTCCACAAAAGGCCTCTCAGCATGGGGCTGAGCTGGCACTGGAGCCTTTTGTCTCCAGTCTGAATGTAAAGGAACAGCAATTAAATTGTGCCCAGCAAGGACATGTGGAATGCACATTCCTCTGCTGGGGCTAAGCTTCTGCACTCTCTAGTTTAGTTGGATTTTAATTGAAAGTTGTCTTCAAGGCATTTGTGTGGGCCTGGCTCTTCCTGCTCATTGACAGAGCAAAGATTCTGGCTCTCAACAAACTCAATTTCTTTCGCTTCACCTACAAATGAAAGGCTCATTAAGTGTTTGATGCACATGCAGTGCAGTACTGGGCAGTGGGGGGAATCAATGGACTCATTTAAAAAGTTTTACATTAACAACAGGCATCAAAAAATAATGGTCATAACTATTCATGAAACAATGCAGCTGAAAATTGTATTCCCATAAATACCCTAAATTATTACATTAGGATATAATTTTAGAATTTTTAATTACCTTTCCATTACCACACTTGGTGCCTTCGTTCACCATTCCTGGATCTGGGACATCAGAGCCCAGCTGGAAATCCACCCCCCAGCACGTGGTGCCTCGGATGGGAGTTTGGATAATAGCAGGCTTGATTCCAAACACAGGCATGGCTTTCACATTTTCACACTGCAGCTTCCCACACATGGCATTCCTACAACAGCAACACAGGCACACTGTAGTGACACTTGAGTTTATTCTGAGAACGAGACCACCATGTGTTTGATGTGATCTTTCCTTTCTACTGGAAGATGCCACTTGAAAACAAAATTGAGGCAACTTGACAAATAAAACTGAACTGGGCTTCATTCCAGTGCTGCAAGAGTAGTGTATCCCTTCTTTCTGTAAGCTGTTGGAATCTCCACATTAAGGAAAACATGATGATTTGCTTCTCGTCTTCCATATGTGAACGCTTAGGAAAAGCGGAATCCTTGACAGGAGGCGTGGAACACGCCCTCCTCACCACAGCCCTGCATCCCTCCCCTGTGCACAACACCCCAAACTGACACTGCAGCACCCAAATACAGACTCCCAGCCATGTGTTTCAGAACTCCCCAATGCACTGGGCTCAACTCACCAGCTGGAACACTTCTTGTAGTCATGGCCATGGAAACCACAGTTGCCAAATCTGTCTCCCTTGGAATTCACTTCAGCAAAGCAAATGTCAGGGGCGGCTTTGGCTTCTGCAAACAACAGCCCATCCCCAGAGAGAGGAGCCACGTTACCCCCACACAGCAACATCTCACACAGCATCTCCTGCAGCCAGAGCAACTACCCTGCTACACCAAGTGTTTGCCATGCAGGAGTGAGCTTAGGAACTCGATCAAAACACTGAAGAGGTTACAACCTCAGCATTACAAGGCTCCAAGTTTAAAGACAGAGAAAAACAGTTACTTAAGCTGAGTCAATTCAAGCATTTGATATTTCTTTACAGCCCTATAAAGCAAAAACCCCACTGCACCAGAAATAAGTGTAACAAAATTATTACTTGAATCCCCAGCACAGAACTAAGTGTAACACAGGAAGGATGCAGGGCCATTATGCTAAGCCATTGCCACCACCACTTCAAATCCTCTGCCAAAGCCAGCTAGTCTTTGTCACAGAAAAGCAAACAAATATATTTTAAATAAACTTAGTGTGTTCTATAGTTACATCTCTTAGAAAGATTGTAACACTGTGCTCTTCCTTACTGGAGCCAAAGATATCCTGGCACTGTGCATCGTAGTACTGGCACATGCCATTGTAGCAGTAGGCCTCCTGGTTGTGGCAGGGGTGCCCGTTCTGCACCGTGAAGTCTGGCTGGCAGAACTGGGAGCTGCCATTGCAGTACTCAGGCAGGTCACACTCGTTGGTACTCGCCCGACACTCGGTGCCTCCAGGAAGGAGCTGAGGACAGAGGGGAGGGAAAACTGCATCAGGAAACAGGAAGCTCACAGCAGAGACTGGCACTGCTCCTGACCCAGGGTATGCCCCAAACAAGGCAATGGTCTGAAGCCCTCGTGGGGCCATGGACACACAGGACAACTCCCTCTCACAGAGGCGCTGACTAAGCCAATGCTCTCCCTTCCTCAGATTCCTAACACCACCAAAATCTCCTACCTGGCAGTTTTTGCAGCAGTCACCATAAGCACATTCAGCACCAGATCGCAGCCTGCAGGTTCCTGGCTCGCAGCACGGATCACTCTCACATTCCTGAGGACACAAGGGTTCTGAATGTCACAAACCTTCCCCTCTGCCACCAACAGTCCCCTCTGAGTGAGGGATACAAAATGCCCCGGCAGCCCTGGGCAAACACAGCCACAAACCTTTGGTGAGCCACAGTCACACTCCTCCCCAGCATCCACCAGCCTGTTCCCACAGTATGGGACACTGTAGGTCTCATCAGGCTTCGGAACGTTCAGCAGGCAGCTCCCACCTTTGTTCAGGGTCAGCTTCTCAAAGTCCTCTGCACTGCAGCTGCTGAAGTTCCTCGATCCCCTGCAGTGGAGTAAATGAGCTGAGCTTCACACTAAGCCAAGCCAGCACCCCCTGTGTTTGCAGAACAAGGGGGATCTTTGCTTTCTTCATTACAAGCACAACAAGACTCTTTGCAAGGGGAATCTGAAGGTGAAAGTAATCCACAAAAACAAAGCACATGGATGGGGCATTTTGAGCCTTCTTTGCCTTCCCTCTCAGCTACTTACGATGCTCCTGAGCTCATAATGCAGCTGCTTGCCCCACAGTGACAGACTCGTTCATCATCATGGTTCATCCCCAGGTTATGGCCAAGCTCGTGAGCCATGATGGATGCAAACATCTGGATGCTGATCCTTCCAAACTGCACGGGAGTGACACAGAAGGCAGTCAGCAGAGAGCTTATATTGACAGAGTCAATGTTTACTTATGTGCAAAGGAGACACTTTTGTCACTGTCTTTACATTATCAGGATTCTCAGACCAACAGTGCTGGATTTCCAACCAAGTGCATGGAATTTGCTTAGCAATGAGCCCTCAGAGAAACCTCTCTGGGACACTACCCAACAAGCTCCACCTTCCAGAGCAACTGCAACATTAAACACAAAAACCAGAACTCTCCACACCAGCCCAATTCTCTTGAAATGTGCAAATACCAGCACTTCTGTCACTGGCCCAAAGAAACCAGATTTCTGGGATTGCCAGTTATCTGCAGGTTGGCTCACTAAGGCTCTGCAGTTCCATGTAAAACATGCAGTGAACCAGCACTGCTCAGGGAGGTCACAGCTGCAGGTCAGACAGCACAGGACAGATTTGAGACCACTCAGAGCTCCCACAGTCTTCCGAGGCAGAGGTGCTTAAAACAACACAGAAATCCTTTAGCATGAGTACTGCACACTTGAGCACAAGACTACAGAGAAGTTGTGATCCAGATATCCTGGAAGCGTCAGAAATTGTTGGGGACAACATAAGAGCCCCACTAAGCCACTTCAGCTTTGTTATGAAAGACTCTGCTTCCAGGAAGACTTTCAGAGTGCAAACTCTGACCTCAATCACATTCAGAGATCACTGAAGAAATCTCACCACATTAATGCCTCCTGCATGGCTCTTGGAGCACACTGTTCCCACATAGGCCATTCCAGCTGTGCCACCAAAGCCCTTCTTCCTGCAGTCATGAAGAGAAAGGAAAGGCCATCACCTGTCTGTACAGACACACAGAGCCCATATCAGCACACCACCCCTGCCTGTGGCACAAATCCTGCTGCTCCAGCTTTGCAAGGCTGCCACAGGAGCACTGCTACTGACTGCAAGCACAAGTGGCACCAGTTAAGCTTTGCTGTTTGCTCAAGATTCCTTTACTCTGTCCATTTAAGACAGTGTTTACAGAGGAAGTCAGCTTCTTCCACATCATCCCTCTGCACGTAAAGAGCACAGGCACTAGAGCTGGGCTGAGCAGGCAGGACCAGCACGAATCGCTGGGAGCAAAGGGAAGGAGCTGGGCTCACAGGACAAGCTGGGCACTGTCATGTCTCCGCCGCAGAACCAGGTTCTTCTCTCTCCACTGCACAAAGTTGGCCAGCACATCCCCAGCCCCCCCGTCTGTGCTGATGATGTTCTCGTGCTTCCAGATCTCCAGCCCCACCAGCACGATGCGGATGTTCAACATGACGTACATCTGGGGAGGAAAAGGAGCACAAATATTTCTTAATATTCACACAAAAGCAGATGGCCTGGTGTTATAGATCTTATTGCAAGTATCCATCTTTTCTGGGTTTGATTTTTCTTTTCACAGCTAGTACACCAGAATGCCATTCTGGAACCACCAGAATGCATTTTCCCTGTGATTTAGACCTTCATTAGCTACAGGATCAATGCTTAAATGCTACACTGGCTACATTATAAGACAATACCCAACAGAAATAAAAAGAAGTCTCAGTTCTGACAAGTATCACGTGAAATAGTGGAGCTATAAACATGCTTTTTCTCTAAGCTTTACACAGACACAAGAATTGCAATAATCGCAACAAAATCTGTCCTGTCACTCACTGGATGTAGCACAGGTTGGAAGAGTTTCCTAGACTAATTCTCAAGGTGGATAAGTACAGATTAATTTAGAGGTGGAAAAGCTTCCACTGTGCATTCCCAGAGTGGTACCAGAACAGACCCCAAGGTGGACATGTACAAAAGGCAGCAGGGCTGCAGCACACAGCACCTCTCCTACTCACACTGTCAAGAAAGTTTGCCAGCTGCACCATATGTTCTCTTACTTCTGTTTCACTCTTCCCAAAATCTTCAAACTGCAAGACAAAGAAACTCAGCCTCATGAAGGGTAAGTCACTCAGCCTCCACCTCTCAGGTAGCATATTTGCACAACATGGATAAAGCGTATTTCAACAATCCATTTGGGAGTAATGAAACCTGAGGGCTTTCCAGACCCTCTCCTGAGGAGAAAGAAAAAGGAAAGGCACACAACTCCCACCTTTTCTTTATCCACAACTATGAACAGCTCCACGTATCTTGTCTGGTGCAGGACCGCCCTCTTTCTCTGGGGAAAAAAAAAATGTTTTAGACAACTTCAGATTTATTAATTCAAGTGTAAACAAAAAACCCCATCATGACATTGTCATATTTCACTTGATACCACCAGTGGTTTGAGACACACCCAAAGCACACTGTGCCAAACCCAAGCACTGTAACCCAATGCAATGATAGTCTGTGTTTTACACAAACTCAGCTGCACAAAGACTTCCCTTGTTTCAAAGCAAGGCACCTCTGCACAGGTTGCTTTGGAAAGTCAGCACACACTTTCATAAAGGGGCAGCAAGATTCTACAAGCAAATGCCAATGATCTTGAAGTGAAACACAAGATTTTTCGTTCTTCTGCTTTCATTTCAATTTTGTTCTTGTACAGACAGTCCCTGAAGGACAAGGGGGACTTCACACCAAAATGCTACTTTGAGGAGGATGGAATAAACATGACAATATTCTCCTGGCTCCTGATGCAGTACTTTGTTAACAAGCCTCTCCATGACAGTCATGTTCCTGCCCTTAGAAGTTCCCCCAAAAAAGCCCAGGAATATTCTAATGTTATATATGCCCCACCCTCCCTGCCATGTGCAGAAGCAGGAGGAGACTGTGGATGCTTTGGGGAAGAAACTGAGTTGTCCAGTAGTGCAGAAACCCCCCAAATTAAAAACCTTTAGGTATGTGCTAAGTCCCAGGAAATCTGATAAGCTGCTTCCACACTCTTAAATGAACTCACAAAATCCCTTATGGGGGACTGAGAGGGACTTACCCGCAGCAGCTGGGTCATACTGGGATGGAGATTTCCTGCTGCAGGTTCCCTTTCCTGGCCTTCAGGGGTTACTCCACATGTTGTGGGCTCTTTCTTCACATTATCCAGTCGATATAAAATGTGTTTAGAGCCAGAAGAGGGATCCATGGGCTCAATCCCATAGGTGACATTCCCTATTGTCACCAAACCCCTGAAATATGGCAGCATGTGAGAAATCCAGCACCCAGAATTTTTACAAAGGAACAGTTATTCTTGGATAACCAAAGCCTGCCTGCACCTCAGCTCTTGTGAACCAGCACATTTCCCCTCAGGCCTGGCAGGAGCCTTTCACTGAGTAGGGCCTTGCCACTGCACTAAATTAAACATCTCTGTAAGGCTCTGCAATGCCCCAGGAATTACATCACAGGCTTAAGCAGAAATGCTTTAGTTCAAATACACTATTGCCACTCTGGTGCCTGGCATGGCCCTGCAAAAAAAAAATCAATGGCACAGAATATGTAGCAATTAGCCCAAAGTAGAAAACAATTCCATCAAACTTGAGGTGCAAAAGGTTTAGGGTCAATTTTGTGAAGTTTGGAGACTAGTGTTCAATATTCCATTTCTGCAATAGGTACAGTTGTCATGACCACCTGTGCAAGCTAAAAAATAAGCCAAATATACACTGAAACCAACTTACTGCACTCTGGTAACAAACTGCATTAATAACTTATTTGAAGGTATTTCAAGTATCTGTGAACTCCTTGAATAAAAGATGCCACAGGACAACAGCTCAGTGCAGCCAGGGACTCCCTTGCTGGCTGAGGCACAGCCCAAAGCAGCAGAAGTGGGTTTTGGGTTCAGCAGCCACAGTGAGACAGCCAGGACACAAAGGAGGAGTTGTGCTACCTGAGCCCTGAGCAGGTGCTGACAGCCACCAGGGAATCCAGGGTGCCCTCCACGAACCCCTGATAATGGCAGTGATCCTGCACAGCAAAACAAGGGTGCATTACACACACATTTCAGACCTGCCTGCACACCCAGGGCAGTCTCTGATCTGCCCCTGAGCAGCAGTGATTACAGCTCAAGAACACAAAATGTATGAAGTTAAGTTTACCACAGCTGGATTTCTTAACTCGACCCAGGCTATCCCTCTCCTGTGTTCTGTCCTCCACCCTGCCTCAAGTATTTCGAGGCCAGCCCCTCCCTCCAGGTTTGGGCCAAATCACTCTTCAGTCTTCTGGCAGAAAGTTCTGGCTTGTCTGTCACCTCTGAGGAGGAGGAGGGACAAGCCCTGCTGTCCAGGGCAGCTGGAGCTGCACTGCCAGAGCCTCCTGCAGAGCCCAGCCCTGAGCAGCCCTGGCAGAGGGGATAACTCCAGCCTGCACTCTGCACATCCTCTGGAAACTACACATGGGGCAATGGGGTCTCTAACACAGACTCTGTCACCTGTGTCTCAGCAAGGAATGCAGAAAGCACAGAGAGCTTGTGCTAATTGTTCAGGGCAATTGTCCCAGGGACTTCTGGGACCTAATGCTGAAAAAGCATTTTCCCTCTAACCAATCCCTTTTAACTAGGAAGCAAATAGTCATTTGACTCAGGTGCTCTATTTTCAGGAACAAGATCCTATGAATCATGTATGACTAACACTTCCCTTCAAAAGGAACAACACTGATCCCTAAGAGTGGAGCCATTAGAAAAGCTCTCATGCATTTTGTATCACACATCCTGCTTTTAGCTCTACATTTGCAAAGGAACATGTAAGGCAGCTGCTGGTACAGAACAGGGCTGCAAGCATGCTTTCTGTGGAATAACTCCAACACTGCACAGATCACATCCCTCTCAGAGGTCCCTCAGACTTGATCCCATCCATCCCTCCCAGCAGGACAAACAGAAGCTGTTAGTCTAACACCCACGCTCAGAAGTTGTTAGTTCCTAACAGCCAGCCCCCACCTCCACATCAGAAAATACAGATCTTTTCCAGGTTAGATCCTCATCCAAAACTAAGGATTCTCTCCAGGAAGAGGGCAGTGGGTACTGAAGGTGGCCCAGCAGAAAATACAACTATCCTTTGGTAATCCTGACTCCCTCATCCCCCAGGTGCTCTGTTCCACTCAGCTTCAGTGAGGGTATGAATAGAAGGAAATCCCACCTGGACATCTGGATATTCCAATTGCAGCTTTCCCTCCTTGTCATAGGTATAAACTGTGAAATCTTTGGGCAGCAGTTCTCTGCAATGAAAGGGAAAAGGAATACACAGTCATGCCATGAAACAAGAGGAATTTCATGGAATGACTGTGACATTGGAGCAGAGCAGTAAGACAGCCCTAATCAAAAGTGTGACAAATAGGTAAATTCAAATTAAATAAGGAAACATTAAAAAGGAAAAAAAAAACAAAATTAACAGAGAAATGGTATATTTTCACAGCAAAATTCAAGAGACCAGAATGGTAGAATTACTAATGAAATAAAATAAACTACCTCACCCCAGAGAGCAGAACAAGCAGCAAAACCCATTAAATTGTGCTAAAAGCCTGTTTCCAAATAGGGAAAAAGTTCTAGCCCTCAGTCTGCTGCACATGCCTTCTCCTCCTCAGTTTAAGGAGAAGTGCACTGGGAAAGTCTCCCATGACCAAGACTGCTGCACCATGCTGCTAACTCCATTGATGTGGTGCAGATAAATTCCCACATTTCTGAGGGTCAGGGCTTGGCAAGGGGCAGCTGCAGCTCCCCAAGGGCTTGCACAGTTGTGTCTCCATCACAAGGGCAGTTTGGAGCACAGTGGCCTGGTAAATGACCATGTGCTGGTGCTGCAAGTGGCCCTAAAACTGCAGGCAGACAGCACCTGCATCAGCTGTGAGGGGTCAGTGCTCAGACCCTGGAGAAAAGGTCATTTCCTCATTTATTAGTGTCCTTGTGCCACTGAGACGGGAAAAAACACAGAACTAAACCAATAAACAAGACCCAGACAAAAGTGAAAATATTTACTTGAAATACAGTTCAACTTGTTTATTTTTAGCTGTGAATAGAAAGAGTCATAGATTCCCTGGATCTCCTTGGAGTAATCTGCAGCTTCCTGCTCTGAAGGGGTTCCCCAGGGCTGCAGGAATTGAAAAACATCTCTGGACTCATTCTCTTCCCAGTTTGCAGAGCTGGGATGTACCTGCACACTTCCCACAGAACCCCAGGACACAAAACTCATGTGCTACCTGCCAGCTTGTCATCTGGACACAAGTGTTTGAATAATTTCATAATTTAAAGAAATTCATCACTTACTTGTTCTTTTCTAGATGAATGGTGTATTCTTTTCCCTCAATCTCAATAGCATATGACACCTTGTCCTGAACACAAAGAAAGGTGCATTTTATTCAAGTTAATGAATAAAAAGAG
Source organism: Rhabdornis inornatus (assembly GCA_013397075.1). NCBI lineage: Eukaryota > Metazoa > Chordata > Aves > Passeriformes > Rhabdornithidae > Rhabdornis > Rhabdornis inornatus. The sequence continues at coordinate 90,959 of VWZS01003029.1, read as the reverse complement.
TCTTTGAAACCAACAAAGGTGGATGAGCCTGAAATTTATTTCACAACTGTCCCTGCCTCCAGAACCTAGCATCCCTTCCTGTGTGACTGGGGAAGAATCACACGAAGGAAACAGTTTCAAAATAGCACTGTGGTTTTCTTATTCTTTCCTTCTAAAACTTCCACAGAAAAGTTCCACGTCAGAGCCAGAAAAGGACAACATAGTTTTTTACTGAACATGATGCAAGTTTGACACCCAGATCAAAAATCCACTGCAGCAACTCATGACCTCTGGAGGAGGGAGGCTCTTGTGTGCCTCAGCTGCCAGCAGCGACAGAGGTGATGCTCTCTGCAAGGAGACATTTCCCTGCTGCCAGGTGAATCCAGCAGCATCCCATGGGCATTTCAGATCAGTTTTGGGTGGACTTGATTTGGAAGTAGACACTAAACTGAAGAGGTGTCTAGGACTGCCCAGTACCTGCATTGAGGAGCTGTTGGAAGCCTCTCGTCGTTCCCTTCCCAATCTCTGTGGAGTTACAACTTCATAGGAGGTGAGCAGGGAAATCTCCTGGAAACCTGGAAAGCAGAACAGAAACACTGGCTAAAGGAACAATGCAATCAAAAGGATGAGGCACAAGGAAGAAAACAACTTCAGGAAAAGGCCACACACAGAAGAGCACAGAGCAAACCTCAGAGCAAGGCACACTTTGATTGTCTTGCAAGGGGCCAGAGAAAACAACACAAACCACACAGAAAACATCAATTTTCCCAGAAAGTTTCAAATTGAAATCTTCACATTCCAAACACTGTCTTACCAGTACCCATCTCATACCCCTCTCCATCAGCAGGAATCAGCATTTAAAGCAGGTCAGCACAGCAAGGACTCACTCAAGGACACCCAGTGCCAAACCAAGTGTCCTGTGCTGCAAAGCTGCAGAACTGCCCTGTGCAGCCCCTCAGAGCTCCAGCAGCTCCCGTGCTTCCCATGGCACAGCTCAGCCTCACACCCTGCACAGCACAGCCAAACCCCTGACCTGAGGCTGCTGCTACTGCTCATTGTGCTCTCAGAGAGCCCTCAAGGGCCTCATCAAAACAACTGAGGTGAGACAAATCCCTACAACAAAGCCATCACAGATCCCCTTATATATTATTTGCATATGCAACATCAGACACATCCCCTAAACCAAACAAGTCCACAGTCCAAGCTCCCTTTATTAGCTTTTGCAAGCAACTGTTTAATATTAACTATGTAAACAACAATAATTTGTGCATGCAAATGACTCTTCCCATCAGTGGTGGCATCTGCTGCTGCCTGGCTCAGAGCTGCTCACCCAGGGAGCAGGAGGCTGCCCAACCCAGACCACAGGCAGTATCCTCCTGTATCCAGTGTTCCTGGCTCATGGAAGGGAATCCATGAGCTCATCACAGGAGTCTGAGCTTCCCAGCAAAGGCAGGGGGAAGGGAACTGTTATCCTCACTGTCTGTCTCCAGGAATCATCACCACATCTGGGGCAGGTGAGCAAGTGTTTGGTGTCCAAGATCCTCCAAAATCTCTCAGGTGGGACTGAGATGCTGCATCCAGTTAAAACCAGCCCCTCTGAGCACACCAAAACTCACACTCCATCTCCGAAGGGCCTTTGGCTTCCCTAAGCTGCAGGACAGCACTGTGAGCTCAAAGCCTCCATGAGAGGCCTGCTCCATCCTTTGGAAAACAGGCAGGAGCCCCCCCACAGGTTTTAAATGCCAGGGGCTCCCCAAAAAGCACCAGGCTGCAGTGACACTCAGGCTCCTTCAGATGTTTTCCCCTCCTTTGCCCATCCCTGGCAAGCTGACACACATCATCACCACCCGGGGTCAGGGCTCCCCAAGGCATCCCAAGGGAAAAGCTGTCCCTTCCCAGCACTGTCCCCAAGGAACAAGCCCTCAGATCACTTCCAGCTCCCATCACAGCACACGTGTCCATGGCAGGAGGCCTCGGATGCACTGTGCTGTCCTGGTCTGTCACAGCTCTTCTGTCACCTGAGCACAGGCACAGCCCCACTGCTCCTCAGGAAATCACACAGGGCACATGCTGCAGCAGAACTTTCATTAATACAGTGTTTGTAGGCAAAAGGTATGAAAAAAGCAGAGATAAAATTCCTGGAAAGAGCCCCTTACATTCACTGGCTACAGAACACAGTGTCAATACCTCCCTGGCCTGAAAACAAGGGAGGGAAGAGCTGCTTCCTTCCCTGGAATGAGCCACCAAAAGCACACACTGCAGCAATGCCTTCTCTACATTTGTCATTTCCAAGCACACAGTCAGCCCCGAGCTCCTGCAGGTCACTGCTCTGCTTCCTTCCCCAGTGCCACTGATCCCCATTCATGGCTCAGCAGTGGGGAGGGGACACTGGGCCGGGCTCTGGAGGCTCTCGAGGCACAGGTTACACAAACAGCAGCACACAACCAGCCTTGGCACTGCCTGCAGCACCACAGGTCTGCCCCAGAGAAGCTTGGAAGCAGAGAACAAATCAGTGAATCATCACATGAAGCAGAACTGGGAGGGATTTCTGGGAAGAGTACAACTCCAAGAAGATCCTCTTAGACCACAGCACTAAAAGAGGCCAATTTTCAAATCTCTGAATGCTCAGAGTTCTCTCCCCACTTTCTAGCCTCCTTCACCACCCCTGGTTTGGGAGGTGATGTAGTGGGAGTCTCCAGCAGGTACCCCCTGGCACTGCCCCTCACTGCCCAAAGAACCTGCTCCCATGCCAAGTGCCCTGTGCAGCATCTCACACATCACCAGCAACCCTCACAGAGGGCACAGAGCAGTCCAACAAAAATCCAACTCAAGGGATGAGTGCAGCCCAGCAGAAAGCCAACTCTGCTCCCACATTTTCCTCCTACAAAAGCCAGGAAGAGTTTGGAGTAAGTTTTTCAGCAGTTACAGGACTCCTAATCCTCAGGGGCTTTCTGCCACTGGCAGCTGCTGGAGCTGTACCACGTCATGCTCAGAACATGACATGCTCATGACCCATGTCCGGGCTGAGATTTTGCTTCCGATCACAAAAACACAACTGCACCCATGACCATACTTATCTCATCTCATTAAAGGCTGCCATTAATTACCAAGCATTGGAGACAACTAGGAAGATGTGACTCATCTTCCCTTCCCCACCCCAAATCCACCATAGGAATTCCATGCATGCTCCATGGCATGTGGGAGCTCGAAAGCCACGGGAACACATCAGAGCCACGAGGACTCTCCAGACACTGAGGGAAGCTCTGGGAGTGTTCAGGTAAGAGTTCAGGGGGGTCCTGACAGGTCAGATCTGTGCTCAGCACAGCTCAGACTGCATCCCCTGTCCTGGCAGACCTTGCAGACCTTGGCATGCCCATGGCTCACTGGCTCAGTTACAGAATCACAGCACACAGCTACACCCACCCACACTCACACTTCCCCCCCAATCCTCATCCTTCCTGAGCTCTGACTCCTTCCCAAGCCTACAACAGAAGGTCAAAGATACACTCTTCAGAGGAAGAAAAAAAAAATTAAAAAGAGGAAAGTTCAGACTGTGGCCTGTTAAACCACAGAACAAGCTAATTTCATAAAAACAGCTCATCAGCATGTGAGCAGGTCAGCAGCTAATACCAAAACCCATTAAGTTAACTGTGGTTATCATCAATTGATTACAATTAATAGCTGAGGTCAGCTGCACGAGTCATTCCACACTTTGGCAGGGGATTGTCACCAGAAGTGCCAAGAGCATTACACAGCCATGCAGCCCATCAGGGCCCAGGCAGGACCAGTTCCACACCAGCACCTCCACCGAGCATCCCTGATGTCCCTGGATCAGCTCATGGTGCTTCCAGCTGCACTCTGACCCCAGAACAGGGCAACCATCCCTGAAGAGATTCCCTTCTCTCCAGCTCCAAATCTTTACATTTCCAGTGTGCTGTCATACTTGTCCTTTCCTTCCAGCAACCACGGAGCATCAATATTCAGCATTTCCTTACACCTCTGCCTGTTCACATCAGGCTGTTCTGGCTCCATCTCCAGTCAGACACACCTATCCCAAAAAAGCACAAAAGGACACAACTGCCCAGTGAGGCCTCACATCCCAAGGCACACGTGCTGTGTGTGTTTATGGATCCCCACAGGTTAATCTCACCTTCAAAACAGATAGCACATGTCTCATTCATTTGTCATTTTAGCTACTCTGACACTCATTTCCTTTCCTGCCAGCATGCTTCTGCTCCCCATTTTTCACCCTCTGCATAGACAATTACTTCCACCTCGGCAGAACACTCTGCACCATCCTTTCAAAGCCCCTTATTTATGACAGATCCTTCTCTCATGCTCAGATCACTGGGATTGCTACCCCAGTCTTTATGGAGCCTGACTCCCATCTGACTGGGAGGTACCAGCTGCCAGCTCAATCTGCATTCTCCATACCCTATTTTCAGAATCATACAGGAGTTTGCCAAGCAGTGTCTGAGGAGAAACTTCCATGACCTGGCTTACTTACATATGTCCTTCAAAACAGCAGAACCACTGCTGGTGGATTTCTCCAGGCAATGACACACCACGAAAAGCATTTTTTTTGGTGCACTTGACTCTTGCACTAAGGTCACAGCTGAAGTAGGATTTACTATTTGGACTACTGCAAGCAAAAACCTCCTTCACTTTCACTATGCAAATATTATCCAAGTCCACTTAAGAATGTTTAGAAGTTTATACAGAACACACAGATAACAAGTCTTCTTGTAAATGTAGGAATGTTTTCTGTGGAGCCAGCAGTTCCAGCTCCTCCTATACCTCAAAGACTAAAGAGTGCCTCAGTGGTGCTTCATCTTCAAAACACCTGGGAACATCTGGCCAGCTGTTCTTCTACAGGCACCACTCCTTGGGCCTTTTCTTTCCATCTCTCCCTTCCCTGCTCTCAGTCTTCACACCTGCTGGGTCTCCTGCTGTGCCAGGGCCTTTTAGAAGGCAGGAAGAGATGACCAACTATCATGGAAAGAGAAGCAAATTCATCTGTATGCATTGCTCACCTGGAATATTTGTTTAACATTAAACCTGGCCAGAGAGTTCATGAAGTTTCTTTTGGTACTTCCCAGGGGGTGTTGGACATTGATCAGGTTACGGAGCTCTTCCACAGAAACATTTCCTAGAAAATTCTTACACTCCTTGCTGAAACCCAGACCTATGCTTTAAGTGTTTCAAAAAAAAAATCTCCCCATTCCTTCTGCCCTTCCTAAAGCCTAATCTGTCTGCAAGACAACAGCTGCCCTTGTTCCACAAAAAGGACTGCCACATGTGTCCTCTGGTGCTGTCACAACATCCTCTGCACCTTGTCACAAGGAGCAGCAGGGCAAAGCCAGGCCATGCTCTGCAGCAAGGTGAACCCTCCTGTGGTCACTCACTGGGGTCCCCCCCTCCCAGCCATGAGAACGTGCCCAGGGACAGGAGCTGAGCAGGCTGAGCCCACCCCACTCACTTCCTGCCCATCTCACCAGCTGGGAACGTCAGCTCTGCTTTCCCAGCTGAGCCTGTGGGAGCCTCCTCTTTGGGGACATCGCTGGCTTTACACTTGGCCACCAAAGGGAACTGTGAAATGCACATTCTTACCTTTTTTTTTTTTTTTAATTTTAGCTTGAGAAACAATAATTCTCAAGACATGCAGAAGCTCTAAAGTCATGGTTCAAACTTCCTTTTTCCAAAAGCAAAGCACAAGAAGAGGCAACGTTAGCTCCACTGAAATGTGTTTCCTCTCTTTCCTTTTCACATGGAGGAAATAACCACAAACCTGCTCTTTGCTGAATGATGGTCCCAGATTTGTTGCAATATGGGTGAGGCAGTGCTGTGTTTTCTGTGATGTGAACAAAAGAACTATCTTAACCAAACACCCTATGTCCCCAGAAATTTAAACCCAAGTATTTAGACACTTCAAGAATAGTGGCCAAGCCTGGCTACAGCATCCTGGTGTGTGAGTGACACCAAGCATCAAAAAGAGATGGAGTAGCACAAAACAATTGCTGCCCATGTATTTTTTTAAATCCATACAGTCAAATCTTGAAGGCTCCTATGGACGCAAACAGGAGAGGAAAAGCCAAACACAGAGATCCCTTAAGGCTACACATCACTCTGTGATTATGGTCATTCAGGAATTTTCAAATAATAGTTTCTGGTAACACTCCGCTTCTGCCTTACATCCCTACGTGTCAAAAGCACTTACATTATAACCCAAAACTGGAGGTTTCCACCCTCTCCTTCACACTCATACCTCAGGCAAAGGAGGTTCACTGTATTTCATGGCAGGTTTGGCATTAATAGCTGGGACAGAGAGTTCCAAAGGCAGAGAAGAACACTACCATGCACCACCAGGAACTCGCACCAGTGTTTCTTTCCCACAGGCAGGAACTAAAATCTTATTCCTCAAAACACCAACCACCCCCCTGGAAGCACAAGCACCTGGTAACTCAGAGATGCAGAATTTCAGACAGTTCCCAACCTGCTGTGCCATCTCCACCACCTCTCAGAACTGACTTTCACCTCACACAGCTCACACACCCTCCAGCAAACACGGCAAGAGAGAGGAAGAGATTCCAGCACAGCATCCCTCAGGGAGAGGCACACACCACACAAGCACTGCCCTCAGCACGAAGCACCAGTATCAATTTGTATATTCGTCAGTTGGGAAGACCTGACTATAAAACATACATTAATGACAAACATAAAATTTTATACAGTGCACGTGTCCCTTCAGGAGGGGCAAACAATGACAGAGGAAACATTTCTGCCCGTCATGTATGTACAGCCTTGAACCAGCACCATAAGAGCCCACGAACAGACCCATGTCAATTCATCAACAGTCCCGAGGGACAGCACAGGGCCAGCTCCTTAAAAGCCCCGCAGAACGCTGGCACGGAGTGCTGCCCTACCTCCCCGGGGACAGCAGCCTGCGAGATCTGCCCCATCCCCGAGCTCCCCGACGGCCACGGGCACCTGCACTGCCCGGGCAGCCCCGCACCTCCAGGGGCTTTGCTTTGAGTCCTGCTCCGGAGCCTGGCAGGGCTCCCGGAGAGAGCACGGCCATACCCGGCACGGGAGGACGGAGCGGCACAGAGCCGGGGCTCGCGGGACACCTGCGGGCTCGGGCAGGTGTGCCCGGACCGGGGGCACTGCCGGGCCCGGCTCCACGGCCGGGGAGCAGCGCCGCGGAGCGCGGAGCCGCGCCGGCCCGGCGGGCCCCCCCGCAGCACCCCTGGCCGGGAGCCCGCTGGCACTGTCGGCGCTGGGCAGGGCACAGGTGCTGCTGCACCCTCAGCCCCTCCTGCTGGCACCGGCGACCCCCGGGACCCCCGCGGGGCCAGCGGGCCCGACCCCGCTCTGGCCGAGCCAGGGGAGGGTCTCTGCCCCAGGGCAGGGGAGGGGCAGCGGCTGCCAGAGCCTCCCCAGGCGGCCCCGAGGAGGGGTGGCAAGGGGGGGCCCGACCCTCCGGAGGAGACGGGAAAGGGGGAACGGCGCTGTCCGGGAAAGGGAANGCGGCACGGCCCGGGCCCGACCGCCCCGCACGGCCCGGCATGGACCGGCACCGAGCACGGACCTGGACAGCGGCACGGCCCGGGCCCGACCGCCCCGCACGGCCCGGCATGGACCGGCACCGAGCACGGACCTGGACAGCGGCACCGCCCGGGCCCGACCGCCCCGCACGGCCCGGCATGGACCGGCACCGAGCACGGACCTGGACAGCGGCACCGCCCGGCCACGGCCCGGACGAGGTCGGGAAGAGCCTCAACCTTTCCAGTGCTTTTTTGGACCAAAAACTCCCGGGTACCAGAAGCGCTGGGGTCCCGAAGGAATCGCCCGCAAAGGGAGCTGGTGTCAGCACGGACCGCGGCCACCACGGCTCTGCTGGCCTTTGCTGCCAAAAAACTGCGCTGCACAAATAACGCACAAACGTGAATCATCCTGTGGTTCCTGCCTGAGGGGCATGAGATTCCCAGCTTCAAAGCAGAGCCACATCCATCACCCTTAGCTTCTCCTGTCACTCAGCACCACTGCTGCGATACAAGGAACCTCAAGGCTCCGGACACGCCACCGCTGGGACAGCTGTGGCCGCTTCTGAGCACATGGCTAGGGTCAAATCTAATCCCTGCTCATCTGCTGGGCCAGGGGGACACCCACGTCAACAAGCACAGTATGAGCTGCTCTGCGAGAAGAACCAGGTAAAACCAATAAATCCTGGAGGTCTGCAATGTCTGAAGCCACAGATGAGACCTCGGAGCAGAGCACTGGATTAGGGCTCTTCGCTGGCTCCAGAACGGACTTTGTAAGTAGAATAAAGCAGAGTGAGAAAACCCATTGCAGTGGGATTTCCTGACATCCAAGCACAGGCATTTTGTCCCTTTCATGGCTGAGACAGGAGCGATTCTCCCTGAAATCGACACGAAGGGCAGACACGGAGAATGGCTCGGTGGAGTCGATTTACTACAGAAAAGTTGCACAAATGCACCCGAACCAAGGCTGCCTCCCATTCCCACAGGGCGCGGTGACACTGCTGGGAGCCGCGCACACAACGGCCAGCTCGGACGGAATCAACCGCTGGTGCGGCCGCTGAGCCGCCACGCTGCCCGTTACCGACAACACAGACCCTTGAAAGCCCTTCTCCGGTGCTAAGGGTGTCCGCTCTTCGTGAGAGCGTGGCGAGCACCGCCCGAGGGGGATCCCCGAGCCCGGGAAGGGTCCCCGAGCCCCGGCTGAGCCCCGCGATTCGGGCCCGGCGACCGTAGAGGGCGGCGCACCCCGGACCGCTCGCGCGCCGCACCAGCACCAGCGCCCCGCCCCTCGCCTTCGCCCATTGGCCGCCAGCCCTCCCCGACAGCCAATCATCTCCTCGCCCGCCGCGCACTCCCTCCACCACGCCCTCCGCTGCCGCTTCCGCAGCTTTTTCCGCCTCCGCTCTGACTGGCAATGGGCGGCGGGCGCCCATTGGCTGCGGGCGGCGTGGCGGCGGGCGCCCATTGGCTGCGGGCAGCGGGGCGAGGCGGCGGCGGGCGCCCATTGGCTGCGGGCGGCGCGGCNGGGGCGGGGGGCGGCCCCGGCGCCGGCGCCCCCCGGCCCCGCCGGGCGCTGAGCGCTGCCCCCGCCGCAGTTCGGCGGCCAGGCCCACGCCGAGGTGGATCACACGCGTGTGCAGTGCCGGGCGCTGGACGGCATCGAGTGCGCCGAGCCGCGGAGCTTCCTGCGGGGCAGCCGGCCCTGCGTCAAGTAGGAGAGTCCCTGTCCCCCCGCACAGCCACCGCACCCAGCCCCCGGGAGCGGGGCTGCTCCGGCGGGGAGCGCTCACACCCCCTGACCCCGCCGCGTCTTCTCTCGCAGGTACACCGGACACTACTTCATCACCACCCTGCTCTACTCCTTCTTCCTGGGCTGCTTCGGAGTGGATCGGTTTTGCCTGGGCCACACCGGCACGGCCGTGGGGAAGCTGCTGACGCTGGGGGGCCTGGGCATCTGGTGGTTTGTGGATCTGATTCTGCTGATCACCGGTGGGCTCATGCCCAGCGATGGCAGCAACTGGTGCACCGTGTACTGAGGAGGGGCAGGGCTGGCCCCAGCTGCAGTCCCTGGATGCCTGTGCTCGCTGCCAGTACCAGCTCAGGCTCTGCCTGGCACAACCTGGACTTACAGAACTGTAACTCAGGGTGCACAGCAGTTAACTCTTGTCAATGACTGTACCAACCTTGGACACAAAGGTGTTAAGTATATATTTTGCTTGTTTAAAATAATCTGGCTTCCCACTGCAAATAGTGACAGCTTAAGAAATCAGAGCCTGCAAACACAGAGGGTCAAAAAAACATTAATAAAATCTGGAAGAAGCTGACTCCACTTACTTTGGGGAGTAGTAGAGTCACAGCCACGCAGAGATGAAAGCCAGTGAGGTCATAGTCTAGCCCTGAGCCACCCCCAGACATCCCATTAATCCAGAATCCTGGGCCCTGGTTACCTTGGGGTCATGGGTGACCTGACATCTGGGAGCAGTCAGGGAGCTGGGAAAGGGTCAGAGCGGCCAAGGGGCAGCTCCTGTCTGTGCCAGGCACCCCTCTGGCTCCAGCCCTAGCACAGGGCACCTGCAGCACCCAAAGGGTGCAAGAACTTCACACCCGAAAGAGGAAGCCCCACCAGCTGCAGGTTAAAAACTTGCCAAGCTGAATAAAATCGGAAAAGGAAGCTGCAACAAGTCCCAGCCAGAGCCAGACACAAAATCTGTGTATGCAAATGTCCAGTCACATTTGAGATAAAACAGCACACACTCTCAGTTTGGCAGCTTTGACTGGGGGGCGGGGGGCAGCTTTGTCCTGAAAATGCCATTCCTCGGCAGAACAACAGGGCTGGAGAGTCCATGGAGGGGGAAAAAATTCTGCAGTGACCCAGAAATAAAAAAAAAAAGAAATCCCATGTGCTGTCACTAACAGCTCCTGTGTCTCCAGCCCCCCACTGCCAGCTCACAGCAGGACCTTGGCCCAGAAAGAGTTGTGATGTCCCTGCCCTCACCATGCACTGTTCCCCCCAGCCCAGAGCCCACCCTTGTGCAGGGCAGCATCCTGAGCATGGGGGAGCACCCACTGGGATCTTCCCAGCTGCTGCACTCTGTCCCCCACCCTGCTGGGGACAGCATTCAACCCCCAAAGTGCACAGTGCAAATGGACAGCTCGGGAAAATAATTGGGATTTCCTTCTTTATTTAAAACCACAGGGGGAAAGGGCATTGCAGCATTTACAGGCGAGGGGAGGGAGGCAGGCAGCCCCCACCCCGGGAGCCGCAGAGCACTGCCCACACGAGGGCCCCAGCCCTAAGAGCACTTGAAATCCCCAGCCAGCACTTCCAGAAACATCTGGAACCCCGTGGGAATAGCAAACCCCTCTCTCCCACCACTCTGCCCCCACAAGGCACCCCCAGCACAGCCCCACAACACACACTTCAGAAGGGAGCAGCTCGGGGGGATGTGTCCATCCCACACCTGAGCCAGGAGTGAATGCAGGGCTGAGGGGAAACCAGTTTGCTTTAAAATAACCCCAAAGCTCCAGCAAGGTCTGGCTGCATCCACCCAGCAGGAAGGAAATCCCTCCCTCCCAACCCCACCTGTGTTACGGACGGCTCTGGAGCCCAGCTGAGCTCCACACTGGTCTGAACCTCACCTTCAGCCTTCCTTCTGTCCTGGGGATGCAGGAGGGTGAGAATGAGCAAGAGCAATGTTGCAATAGTGCTGGAGCCACTGGTAGTTTCTGCTCCCAGATAATTAACCTTAATTGTGCAACAAGCCTCTGCTTTACCTTCCCAGGCCTGAGGAAACTGTGCAATTACCCAGCACCAGGAATACTCAGGAGTCTGTGGTTCCAAGGCCTTGCACAAAAGAACCATCATCCCTCTGCATTCCCTGCTCTCCAAAACTGAGATCAGAATGCTGTTACTGACTCCGATGGATGGGCTTACCAAACTACTAAAACATTCCAAAACAGTGTTAGGAGCCAAACAGCAAGTCAGCCTAAAAAAATGAAAGTTTCAAACTCTAGTGCAAATAAAGCAAAAAGGAGCAGAAAAAGGAACAACAGCAGGATCTAGGTAACTACAATTAAATAATATTAACACTCGTTCTGTACCGTTTGCAATGATTCCCACTCATTTTCATGGTCTCTGTGTTCTCCAGCACCTCCACACAATCCACTTTGAGACCCTCTTCCCATTCCTGCCTCCCCCAGCTGCACAAAGGTACCTCTGCTGTGCCACCCTGCAGCACCCCACGGGTCCCACGGGGGACTGAGGCAGGAAGGTACAACTGGAATCACATTAAGGTCAGTCAGGCTGATCAAGGCTCAGGCTGAGGCACAGCTGTCAAACAGCTGGAGGCCCCAAAAGGGCTGGGACAAACCAGATGTTCTGCTCCTGGGGAACACACTGAGCAGAGCAGAGCAGAGGATGTGTCATGGCCAGGGAAGGGAAAGGGAAGCTGAGGTCTCACTCAGCACACAGGGACTGCACACACGTGTGGGGTGAAGGTATCAGACTATCTCTGTGCCGAGGGAACACCTGGATTTTCTACACACTATTTATCACACCTACAGGAGCTCATTTGGTTATGGAAATGACGATTCACATTGCTCTGGAAACTCCTGCTGGTTTCCATCTCGGGCAGGCAGTGGGGGAGTGGCTGGACAAGTCTGCCCAGTTCCATCAGGTGCTCAGAATTCATTGCTTCTTACTGAAAGCCCTTCACCACCTGGCACCACCTGTGCCCAGGTGTGTGCAGTGCAAAACCAACAGCACACCTGAGGATGCTCCCACCTGGGAGCCACTGCTGCTCCGGCTGCCTGCCCTGGCTCGTGCTCAGGAAGTACCAAAAGCCTGTGGAGGGGTTGAGCACCTGCCCAGGCTGGGGTTCAACAGGAGCCACAGGTATAAAAAGACATAATTAAAAGCCAGCAGATTGCTGATAAACCCTTGTGTGGGCAGGAGGGAATAAGTCACTGTAAGGGGAAGCTGCAGTGAGTCCCTTGTGTGGGCAGCTGCAGGCTGGTGTCTCCCAGCTCTGCCCTGGGGAATCTGAGCAGCATCAAAGGGGAGAGAAACGTTTTACAAACACGAGAAAGGCCACACTCCCCCTCATGCCTCCAAGACCTCCTGCCACTTCCTCCAGACCTGGTTTGTGGGGAAAGGATGCAGTTGCAGAAGATGTCCCCTCGTGCAGGTCCCCAGCATCTCCTGCCCTGCACAGTGAGCTCCTTCCAAGCCATGGAAGCACTGGGGCCAAGGCTGGGCAGGAGCAGCCAGGGACCCCGCTCCCTGCAGAGCAGGGCACCAGCACGAGGGTCCAGACGGATCCTGCAGCGCAGGGAAGGGCCGTGCTGGAGGGAAGGGACCCCCTGGAGCACCCCAAACCGGCCACAGGGACCCCGGGGGGGCTCCGTGCCCGCTCACACGTCCGAGGTCCGGATGCTTTCATCGTCCAGGTCGAAGGAGAACGGCTTCTCCTGGAGCTGCTGCGGCTCCGAGCGGTGCCGCAGGCGCGTGCCGGGCACGGCTCTGGCCTGGTGCTCCCTGGGCACGGCCAGCGGGTCCCTGAGCGGGGCTGGCAGCTCCCCCAGCGCCGGCCGCTGCCCCTCTGCCCGCGGCACCGGCGTCCAGGGCTGCCAGGACGACGCGCAGGGCGCCCTGCCCGAGGCTCGCCGCTCCTCCGCTGCTGGCCGCGAGGCCACCGAGGAGCTCCCGGGCCTGGCCACGGAGCCGGATCTCACAAAGGACATCTCCTGCAAGGACAGGGATGGCGAGATAATTCACTAAATAAATATCTTGTACATTGGCAGCATCTCTGTTTGACACTAAATATGAAACAGAAAGTCCGTGACCTACCCTGGGGCGCGTTTTCAGGGCCTGGAGTGCCCCTGTGATGGCCCGGATCCAGCTGTGCATGTCCTCGGGGCTGTCTGCCTGCAAACACAGCAGCCCCGGTGAGGCTCAGCCGTCCTGGCATTCCCAAGGCTCAGCTCTGCCTCCTCCTGCTCTCACAAACAGCCCCTATCATAAATAATCCCAGGGGAGAAGAGAATCCCCCCGCAGCTCTCCCTCACACCCAGGTGTTACAGCCCCATCTGCTCGTGTTCACTGCTGAAGGGCTGGGGGGAACAGCCACTTCTCAAGAGCTGAACCTTCTGCCCCAAAAATGTTCCTGGCCTCAGCTGCTCACCTGGATGTAGAAGGTCCTGGAGCTTGTTATGATTTCAAAGAGGTTGTCTCGCATCAGGAGGTCACTAGAAACAGTGATGAAGAGAAAGTCACACCCCAGCAGCCATTGTGGACAGAAAAAAACAAAAACCCTGTATTTATCATCATCTGTGGAGTGTGTAGGGGAGGAACACATTGAAGGCAAGCCTTGGATCTCATTGGGATCCTGAGAAGAGTCCAGATCCCCAGAGAGCTTCAGCCAGAAACCCCCAGCTCTACCATCAGCCAGAAAACCCCTGCCCTCCCCCACCATGATCCACTGCATTCCCAGCTCATTTTAAATATCAGCTTGCTGTTACTTACTAGGAATAAACCGTTCAGAGACACATGAATACATTATATTTTTACTTTAGCTGAAGAGGTTTGTTTTCTTAGGTTATTTTTCATTGCAAGTCTTTAGGTTACTTTGATTTTATCGGTGTTTGCTGCAATAACTTGTTCCCGAGACACTGCAGCCGCCTGGGCTAGTTTGAGGCAAACACCTCGAGAGCCACTTCCCACGAGCAGCTGGAGCAGCCCAAGCTCCTGCTGGCAGCCCTGAACCAGCCAGGGCAGGGAAACACGAGTGGGAGCATTACCCAGACTTGACCAGGCACTCGTGGGTCTTGCAAACATCTTTCAGGAGAATGGAACGCAGAGGCTCCTTGTCCTGCAGAGGAGAGAGGAGACAGTGGTGGGCTTGGCTGACCCCGGGGCTGGGATGTGCCTCCCCCAGAGCCCCCTGTGCCCGCACAGCAGCAGGGCAGAGCCCTGCCCGGGGTCCTGGGGGAGCTGCTCACCTGCTCACACTTGTAGTAACTGATGGAAAACTCATCCAGGACGAAGAACCGCCGCTTCCAGCTCTTCCTCTGGAGAACAGAAGGAAATTGCTCAGCCCTGACACTCACCATGATCCTCTGCACTCATTCACCAGGTTCCCTGCACTCCCCACATTCCTGCAGCCACTCCCCACATTCCCCTGCACTCACCACGTTCCCCTGCTTGACACAGAAGCCACTCTTGAGCACGGGGGGCCCTGTGGGTGGCTTGGTGGCCGAGGGGGGGATGTAGCTCTGTGAGCGCCGCAGCAGAGGGTGTGCAGCCACCTCACTGCCCTCCCCAGTGTCCTGCACCCGAGAGAACAGAGCCAGCGTGAGCACCCAGGGCATCTCTGCTGCAGCCAGGACTTCCCATCCCTGCTGCAGGACTTCCCATCCCTGCTGCAGCCAGGACACCCCATCCCTGCTGCAGGGAAAAGCCACCTGACACAAAACCCCAAATGAAGGGCATGAGCCAAGGGCTCAGGGCTGAACACAGGCAGGGAACGAGCCAGAGCCCGGAGCTGATGTTCTCTCATTGTGTGCAGCTTTCTGGGCTGCTGCCCTGGTACTTATTCACCCTTTTGGCAACCACGTGTTAAAAAGAAGAAATTAGAAGGGCTGCAGAAAAGCAGTTTGAGGGCTGAAGGTAATCCCCTGCATCCAGTGGGGATGCCACCCACACCCAGAGCTGTGCCAGCTCTGCCGGGCGCTACAGATGTGGTGTCCAGAGCCAGAGGTGAGGACACTCCCGGGAGTGTCCCATGGCCGGGGTGGTGCTCCTGGCCGCTCTGGGGTGCAGCCAAAGCGTGAGACTCCCCAGTGCAGCCCTGGAGCAGCACCCGCTGGGGCACAGCCAGGAAACCACGGACACGCCCAGGAAGCTGCAGCAGGGGAATGGCCATTTCACACGGGGGAGGCAGCAACAGCGCGGAAATATTCTGGCAGCTGATGCACCACCTCCAAAAAACCCCTCTGCACCACACAACCCTTCGTACACCTCTGCATCCTGCCAAACCCTGTGGCCAGGGAAGTGTTAAAAGCATCTGCCAGCAGAAGCTGCTGCAATGATCTAATTCTCTACTCTATTTTTAGTGCTGCCACTGATAAGAGCTGAAGTGAGACCCGGAGCTGGACAAGTGCCTGAACGTGGGAGACGCTGATGGCCACGTGCACAGCCAGCTGTGTGCCAGGGAAGGGGACACAGAGCCATGGCAAGTGCCAGCCACCAGCCCTGGGACAGTCCCTGTGGCTGCTGTGGTGGGGGTGACAGTCTCTGACAGGGGATTTGCACCCAGGACACGTGGGTGGATGGCCGTGGCCAGGAAGCCGAGCAGGTTCATGACCTCCTCCTCCTCCTCCTCCTCACAGTCCCAGGTCCCATCACGCTTCAGAGTGAGACAGAGCAGGGTTGCTCAGGGTGCTCAAGCAGCTGTTCATGCCTGCAGGGGGAAGGGTTTGCAGGCACACAGAAATGAAAGTGCAGCCCAGCTCACCTGGTTGATGGAGATGGGTGTGTGGACCACCACCCCCCCAACAATCTCGGTTTTGTAGGCCACCTGGGGCTTCCTCTCCTGGGCCTGGGCCACCACCGGAGGCTTCGTGATTTCCGTGGCCGGTGGGACGCTGCCACCCTTTGGCACCTGGGGGAGAAGGGAAGGTATGAGGAGCACAGGGTGACCATGCTGGGCATCCCCACACCTGCACTGGGCACCCCATTCTGTCTAATGCAGAAACATCCCTTTAAAAAACAACCCCTGGCCAAGCACCCCGGTTAGGGAGGGTGTGGAACCCCCTAGGTGACAGGAGACACCCAGAGAGAGATGAGAGGAGCTCAGTGATTAAACATCCCTTCACAGGCGCCTGTGATCTGCCTCTGCAGCTCAGTGAGTCTGTGGGACACTTGCTCCTTTAATTGTCCCCGCTCCATTTACAGCCAGGCTTAATGAGGAGCTGATCTGGCTAACGAGGCAGAGCAGGTGGCCACTGCCGTGACCCCAGTGCTGGCCATGCCCCCGTGAGCAGCCCCACACCCCTGGGCAGAGGCTGAGCTGCAGCAGCACAGATCCAGCACTGGCATCCTTCCCTTCCCTTCCCTTCCCTTCCCTTCCCTTCCCTTCCCTTCCGCACCTGGCTCTGGACAGAA
>VWZS01003029.1:57340-74220 GCA_013397075.1 Rhabdornis inornatus | reverse complement strand
GGCATCCTTCCCTTCCCTTCCCTTCCCTTCCCTTCCGCACCTGGCTCTGGACAGAAAGGGGAGTTCCCAAGTTTCCCTTCCCAGCCCTGCACTTCAGCTCCCCTAAAGCCAAGCCACAGAGCAGGGCAGAGTGGCAGCATCACCCCCATCCCATAGCCCTGGCTTTCCCAGCCAGCCCGTGACAGCTCCTCCCTGAAGGGCTGGATGAGCCGGTCCATCTGGGACACAGCCAGAGCCGGGAAAGGCTGGCCAAAATCAGGGCATGGAAATCACCACGGCTCCTTGCAGAAGATAGATCTCATTCTGCTGCCCCCCCAGCTCCCCCCTCTGCCAGGATCCCCCCGCCCCAGAGGCAGGAAACTGCTGACAGTTCACCCAGACACAGAGCCAGGCAGGCTCTGGTCACAGCTCTGGCCACAGCTCTGCAGGTGAAGTCTGTGGCCAGTATCAGCTGGACCCAGAAAGAGAAGGCACGAGCCAGAGCAGGGTCTGGCAGCTGCAAGTGCAAAGGTTGTCACAATCACTGTGTTTGCAGAGAAAGAAAGAAAATACAAGCTAGGTTTGCTCTTGCAGATGAGTTTCCCACAGAGACTACAACATGGCACCCCAGGGATTTTAAAGAAAAAACTCATGGATAGGCTCCAATCAAACTGCTTGGATGATTTTTCCTTACATTCAGTTTACATACCATAAACAATACGCATCAGTGCATGACCCAGTAAAACTCCGCTCACGTTGTGCACTGGCCCCACTGCTCAGTGCAGCTCAGCAGAAGCCCCCAGCCCTTTCAGGGACCCCCCATCCAGGCAGGAGCTCCCTGGAGCTCCCCAGCCCCCGGTGCAGGCACTGCCAGCTGAGTGTGTCCCCCAGGCTGGGACAGGGAGGGAGCACAGCTCATCCCTGGGGCAGCTGCAGAGGTGCTGGGTCAGTGAGCATCAGCTCACGGCTGTGTGAGCACACACACAGACAGGAGATGGCAGATGAGCCCCTCTGGATGCTGCACAGCCTGCCCAGCCGTGCCCACGGTGCAGGGCATTCGCTGGCCTCAGCACAAGAGCCGGCGTTCCAGGAAGAATAAAAACTGGATAAATAAGTTATTGAAGCACAATAAAGCCACCCTTTGACAGCCACAGTGAGGAGCTGGCTGGGCCAGGAGCAACAGGAGGAGGAGGGCCTGGAGCAGGAGGGGATGTGGGTGGCTCCAGCAGGACCTTCCAGGGCACAGCTGCTGTCCCCCACACTGGGCTGGGAGGGGCAAGGAAGATACTCGAGTGAACCCCAACCTCAAGGATCCCTGGGGATGGTGGAAGGAACAAGTGAGAAGAGCACTGAGTGACCTACCGTGATCTTACTGGCCCTGTTCAGTGCCTCCACCCAGTCCTGCAGGTCCTTTTGGTCACTGGCTTGCAAGAAATAGCGCTGGGACAGAGCATTGATAACTGCCAGGGAAGGGAAGGACAAGGAGAGTTGGCAGAAGGATTGGTGGGGCAGCAGCCACACTGCAGCTTCCCACGGCAGGGGATCCCCCCACAGAGCCCACCAGGACCCCACTCACTCACCAAAGCAGAATGGAGTTTTAGGCTTCTGTTTGGGGGTGGCAATGCTAACCTGTGACAGAGCAAATCAGGGGAAGAATTAGAGATAAACAGCACATGGCAGTGGTGGCACAAGAGCTGGAAGTTTCCACCCACCCAGCTCCCTGCCTGGGCTCTGCCACCCCAGACAGGACCCCAGACACGAGCAAAACTTGAGCCAAGCCCAGCTGTGGCAGCTGAAGGGAACTGGCCCCTGTCACAACAACACTGGCCACACGCAGCAGAGGGTGCCAGGGGAAGGTCAGCAAGGAGCCTGGACTTCCATCCCCTGCATCCCCTCAGGCACTGGCTGAGCTGCACAGCACAGGACAGAAAGCTTTCAAAGGACCTGAAAACATCCATTCTTCTGGATTAACACAGTCACTCTCATCAGCAATTAAGAGAATTGAGGGAAAATAGTGGTGGTTTCTCCCTGAAGAGTAGGAATCATTTATATAAGAATAATATTCCTTGAGGCTCCACAAACAGCATTCATGGAGTATTTATTCTGACAGTCCTCCTCCTTCAAAGCTAGTCCATAATGCTTTAAATATGTTTTCTCAAGCAAACTTCCATTTTTCTGGTATATTTACTGTTGGTAGTTCCAGCCACCGACAGAACCCAACCCCGGAGTTTGTGACCAAATGCTGTCCTGCAGCAATTTTCATTTAAACTAAAACCTATATAATTTGTGAGGCTCTTTCCAAAATGGGGAAGGCTCAGCCTCCCAGCATTGCTTCATCTGCGCTTAATTTATAAATCATGATTCAGCAGGAACAGAGAGATCTGGCCAATGCTAAATCCAGCCCCAGGATAAAGCTGAGCTGTGCCTGGCGTGGCAGCCACAAGCCCCCCAGTCCCCCAGGGCAGCTGAGGGGCCACTTGCAGGAGGAGCAGGGTGCCAGCTCCACTCTGCACACGCAGCCACAGCTCCACTGCCTCAGTCAACTGCTGCTTATTCACTATTCCTGCCTTCCCAAAGAGAATGTATAACACCCTCAGGACACACAAGTGAGTTTGCAGAAGGTCTCATCCTTCAGGGCACTGCCCTCTGAGCACAGGGACAGCTCCTGTTCACTGCTCATTCAAATGCCAGCTCTGTGCCCAGCTGACACTGACACCACACTCCTGTTCCACTCAGTCCTGGCCACGCTGTGTCCTTCCTCACAGCTCCTCTTCCTCCTGCACCCCAGCCTTGCACCCCATCCTGGGCTGCTCCACAGGTGAAGATGAACGTGGTCCCAGCACTGGGATCCTTGTGCTGAGGGGTCCCTCCCTGCTCCCCACAGCCCCACTCAGGCTTCATCCCAGGGAGAGCTCAGGCAGGACCAGGGCCTGTCGTTGGGTGCTCCCAGGACAAGCCATCGCCTCTCCCGGGAATGCCACGAGGACAAGGGGAAAACCGGGAGCACTCAGCTTCCCTCTGCCCCACCCCAGCATTACCTTGGAGATGTAGGTCAGCTGCAGAGATCCCACAGCACCTGCTCCAGTGGCCAGGTTCTGCAACACACAGAACGAGCAGTGGGAGGTAAATGACAGGGAGGAGGTGGCAGGGGCAATCCAGCCTGTCCTTTGTGCCCTTGGGGTCAGGCAGCAGCTGCCAGGCTCAGCCACCTCCCTGTCCTGCACTGGTTCAGCTCAGACCCCTCAGCAGTGGGACCAGCCCTGCTGTGCCCCTTGGGACAGTCCTGGAGACCACAGAGGTCACAGGAGGGCTGGAGCCTGGTCATGGCCACACTCAGCCACGGGATATTCTGACACAGCAGACAGGACCAGCTCCAGGGGGGCTGGGATGTGCCTGCAGACCCATTGACAGCTTTACAGACATGCCTGGCGCAGGTGCCTACCTGAGGATTGTCCATGTACCACAGCAGGTGGTTGGCCTGGGTGTCCAGGATGAAATACCTCCGCAGGAACTTGCCACAGGTCTCATTTTCCTCGATGTCCAGGAAGCCGCAGATACGGTTCTGCCGATCCAGGTACGGCATGCCGGGCTCCTGCTGGCATCACCCTGCGGGGTGGGGACAGGCACAGCTGGGTGTCTGCTCCTCCCCAGGGCGCTGCTCCTGCATCCACAGGCACCCAGCCCACCCCAGCCAGGTGTTCCAGGTCCAGCACAGTCACTCAGCCAGAGCCGAGCTCTCCAGAGGGAGATGGAAGGGACAACTCACCAACCCATCACTGCCAGCCCCAAGAGCCACCAAACCCCACGAGACAGGACAAAGTAGCCACAAAGGATCTGACATGAGACACCAGAGCCCTGAGAACCGTGGCGAGAAATAACCCCACGGCAGCGTGCTAGAGAGAGCCTGAGCACACTCCCAGGAAACGGGGAGCAATCTGCAACTCCAGCAGAAAATCTGTGCAGCCAGGATGTCGAGTCAGCAGGGAAAACAATCACAGCAGGGCCACGCTGTGTCCCCAGGTCTGCCACAGGCGTGGACCCTCCCCAGCACTGCCCCCCGGCCAGGAGGTCTCCTGGGAATGTTGTCACCACTGCCAGCCCTGTGGGGAGCAGACACAGCCCTGGGGTGGGGAGGACACGTCCCACTGCCCAGCAGAGCCTCTCCCCATGGCACAGGGGCAGGGCAGGGATGAGAGCAGCCGTTACCCAAAGGATGTGAGTGAACCCAGTGTGGTTTGTCTGGCAGGAGAGTGGTGATCACGCAGGTGCCAGAAGCAGAGCTACACAAATAAAAGAACTCATGCAGAAAAGGAGGAAATACTATTTTTGAGCTGCAGTGGGGCCCGGGGAGGCGAGGGTTGTGCAAGAGCTGGGGTGCAGCTGCAAAGGTAGAGGAGGCAGAAAACAAGTCAACCTGCTGTCAGGATCTGAGTTTATCACCAACATTTCAGAGATGGGTATCGGGGCTTGGCTCATGGGGACCAATGCTGCAGGGGAAGAGGTTGTTTTAGACCATGGCAGTGCCCTGGCACTAGGGTTTCTGAGGGCACTTCATGTCTCACTGCTTTTTTGTGGGGTTATTTTTGTGGTGGGGAAGCACAAGGAAAGCCAACCCCTAGGTACTTTCAACCATACCAACATGTTCAGACCAAACCCTTTAAACCCTTCCTTCTGCTGACAGCAAAGGTCCAGGGATTTCTGCTTAGGAGATGGATGAGGAAGAAGCAGAATGTGCCACAGGCAGCACAGAGACGAGTCCCCAGCGCCATGGACACCTCTTGGGAGTCTCCATGTCCCACCACCACCATCCTTCCTTACCACGGGCTCATCTGGAGACCACAAACCAGCTCAGCCCTTCTGTGCACACTGACCTCAGGCTGCACAAACCTCTGGGCAGAGGAGAGTGGGATTGCCCCACACTCTGCACCAAGTCAGCCTGTCAGGTTCCTGTCCCCTCACATCCCACTGCCCCCAGGACACAAATGGTCTCTCTTTGGAGCCACCAAGAACTGCATTTTCCATAAGAAAATTATAAAATTAGAATCTCCAGCGATGCAAACATGCAGGGCACCCTGCCCAGGAAATCCAGGAGGGCCAGAAAATGCTCAGTTTTCTAGTGAAGCACATCAGAGACTTACAGGACTCTTTACTACTTCTGAAGCAACTCACTTGCTAGCTTTTTCAGTCACAATATCCCACCAAAAAAGACACCCCTTTCCTGACTCGGTGAATGACATGGCAAGCAATTGGGCTACAGAAGAAGATTTACAGCAAAACCACCCCCTTGCCTGCCTGAGCTAAAGGGAAGTGCTCCCCAGGGAGAGGCAGGAGGTGCAGGGCACTGCCCAAGTCCCCTCTGCAGCCACGGGTGGCTCAGAGGCCTCGTGTGCAGCCACACAGCCAGACTTTCCAGGAAGCACCCCAGGATGTCCGTGCCCGTGCAGCTCTGTCCCGGCAGGACACAGGCACAGGAGCAGCCCAGGAACGCTCTGCAGCAGAAAACCCCGAGGCGATGGGAGACCCGACGTTTGGGGCATTACGGCTGTGCTGCCGGGAGGCATCGCCGGCACCTCCCTGCGCAGCGCCCACCGCATCCTCCTCCTCCTCCTCCTCTGTCACCTGCCCGCCCGAGCTGCCCTGGTGCCGCCCGGGGTGCAGGGGGACCCCCCCACCCCAGGAGGGCTGGGACCTGCGGTGATCCGCTTCCTCTCACCTGCGACTGCAGCGCAGCTCCCGGAGCTCACCCTGTCCCGAGCCGCCACACAGACGGGCCGGGCAGCGCCCAGCAACTCGCTCCCACTAATTCCAGATATTCGCCTTAAGGAAACGATCAGCCTGTCGGGAGGAGGCTGGGTACAGCTCTTCATCTGCCACAGAGTCGGAGAACACACAGAACAGCTGCAAGCCCTGATCCCCGCCACACGCCCAGGCTTTGGGCGAGGATGGTGCCTGCAGCATCTCCGGAGCTCCCACGGGGACCCCTCGGCTCCGGGCAGAGCCCCCCGAGCTGCCCCCGCTCCCCGCTCCCGACGCTTCTCTGCAGGAGCCGTCGGGCAGGAGCCGCTCGCACCGTGAGCGCTCGGCTCCAGCCCCGGCACGGCTGATGCAGCTGCAGGAACCGGAGTCTCCGCCAGGGACACGGGGACAGCGCCGGGGCCGCCTCCCCACCGGCCCCCGGAGCCACGGCCGCAGCCCGGCAATCCCGGGGACTCGGGGGAGGGAGGATGGGGACGGGACAGCGAGGGTCCCGGCCCGGCCCGGGGGTCTCTGGAGAGCCAGCGCTGCCTGCGGGCGGCCCCGCGTGTCCCCGTGTCCCCGCACTTACCCCGCGGTGTCCCTGGGCTCATGGCGGGGGGGCCGGGGCGAGCCGGGGCTGCGGGCGCTGCGCACGCCGGGCAGCGCTGCGAGGAGGACGGACGGACAGACGGATGGACGGACGGACGGACGGACGGACGGGCGGGCCGGCGGCGGAGGGGGGGTGCCCCTGGCTCCGCCGTCGCTTCTTTCCGGTTAATTACGTCTGTCATTAGCAAACCCGGCCCCGGATGTGAGTGCGGGGCGCGGGGCGGCTCCGCGGGGCGGGGGGTCGGTGTCCGTCCGTCCGTCCGTCCGTGTCCGTCCCGCGCACCTGCCGGGGGCTGAGCCGCCGGCGGGGGTAGGGGCAGCCCGGTACGGGGCCAGTGCCAGCCTGTCGCGGGTCCTCTGCGTCCCCCAGAGCCGCCCAGTCCCAGGCTCGGGGCCCTCCCGGTGAATCCCCCCAGAGCCGACACAAAACCAGTCGGGTTTTTGAGGCTGGCACTGGTGGCAATGGGCCGCCCAGCTCGGGTCGCGGTTCCTGCAAGAGCATCTCTTGAGAAAGCTGCTGCAGTGAGCTCAGGGTGGATTGGGGAGCAGGAAACACCAGCTGCCCTCCCCGTGCCGCCCAGGGGAAGCCCCGCTTTCTCTCCGAAACTCCATCCGGCCCCGGAGCACTTTCTCCCGGCGCGGGTGAAACCGATCCCGGCGCTGCCGCTGCCGGGGGTATGCAGGGATCTGGCTCACGGACACCCTCCAGCCCTGTCCGTCCCACGTTAATCCGCTCCTTCCCACTGCTGGCTGCCTGATCCCGGCACCCTGGAGGTCCCGAGCCCTGCCCCGCCACCGCTGCCTCCCTCTCTCCCCGTCCCTGCCTTTGCAAAGACTAAACTGTTCCACGGGGTATTTTTATAGCGAGGCGTGTCTCGCAGCCCTTGTGACCCACCGGAGCCCGGGGCAGCGCTGGGCTCTGTGCAGGGTCACACAGCGCTTCTCTCCCCTCATTCCCAGGGCCTGGCAGTGCTCCTGGATTCCCCAATGCGTTTTTTCTGCTGTATCCTGTGTGGGGCTACAAGCAGCCCCTGGCACTCACCGAGACGCCCCGTTAGCAGATGAAGGGGCGTGAGGGAAGTGCCGGGGCAGGGCACGTCTCTGCCCCAGGGCCTTTGGAGATTCCACCAGCAGCCAGAGCCCCCCGCAGGAGAACACCCTTCGTGTGCCCCGGGGAAGGAGCAGGATCCACAGCAGACAAGGAATAATCTGCTTTCCACATGCTCCCCTCCAGCGGCAGCAGCTCAGCTACCCTCTAGGCATGTTAACCTCCCCAAGACCATGTCCGTGCTCTGCAGGACTTCTGAGCCTCCCACCCTCCACCCTCACCGAGTGCTCTCTCTGTTCCAGCAGCACCCTCCAGCTGCGAGTTCCACGGCTGGACGCGCACGTGCTGAATTACTTCTTTTCTTCTGTTCAAACTTGCTCTTTTCAGTTTCAGTACCTGTTCCCCTTTTCCTCATGTGCTGACTGGGGCAGACTGCAGCAGACGGCTGCTGTTTGCTGCTCGTTAGAGTTCTTGCGGTCAGAGTCTCAAATTCTCATGGTCCCAGCCATCCTTCACTCCCTTCATCATCCGCCTTTCTGTTCTCACTCTGTTCACGCACTTTTACCATTCTCCTTCATAAAACCAAGCCTCACCGACCACTCCTGGGGGTCTTTCCAGCAGAGCTTTGAGCTGCGGGACCACCTGCAGCCCCAGACTTCCCCCACGTCTTCGCAGCCACAGAAACCGCTCTGAGCCGAGCCTCAGGTTGCAGAAAGCAGCCCCAAAGCATCTCTGTTGGGCCAACGGGGAGGGGGCGAATCTGCGCTGGGGTGCTGGGCTCTGCCTGGCAAAGCCCGGCGGGGTTTGGCACCAGAAGCCAAACCGGCTCGATTCGTTCTCTCCGGTTTTGGTTTCCCTGGCAATGAGAGGCTGCGAGTGCGGTTCTGAACGGCAGCGTTTATTGGACTGGCGGCGATGGGTCCGACAGAGACCCCCCCCTGCTCCTGTCCCTAGGCTAGAGCAGCTGCCCGGGGCCGGCCGAGCCCTCAGAGCCAGCCCAGCAGCAGCGTCCCGGCCAGCGCGGTGGCCAGCAGGGGCAGGGGCGGCGGGCTGGCCCCCCCGCCGTTCCGGTAGCCCCGAGCCGGCCCGTTGCAGTCGTCGCCGAAGCAGCAGCGCACGGTGGCCCCGCCGGAGCCGCCGCGGCGCGCCTGGTCACAGAAGGACTTGTAGGAGCAGGACTTAATGACGCTGTCTGCAAGGAAAGGCAACGCGACACGGGGTCAGGGACCCCCGGGACCAGGGACACGGGGGCAGGGACTCCAGGAACCAGCGACACGGGGATCAGGGACTCCAGGGACCTGGGGGTTCACTGGCAGAGGAGAAGGAGCTCCACAGTCCCAGCACAACGCGGTGCGGGGGCGAATAAAGGATCTCTCTCCTGCCCAAGAAAAGCCGCCTCCTGCTCCGCCTCGGCAGGTCCCCGGCTCCTGCTCGCCCTCCCTTCCCCTCCAAGACCCCAGGGTCGTACCCCCCTCCCCCCGGAGCCCCCAGTGCCCCCAGAACCCCGGCCAAGGGACTCACTGGGGGCAGTGATCGTGGAGCAGGCGTCCGCGTACTGCGGGCAGCTGTGGGAGCCCTGCTGGTTGCAGTCGTTCTCGTTGGACGCGACGCATTTGTAGCATTTCAGTGCTTTACCTGGGTGACGATGAGGAGGAGGAGTGAGAGTGACAGCAAAGCACCGTCCCAGAGCCCCCGGTGCCCCGACGGTCGGTGGGACAGCCAGCCCCTCTCTCCTGAGCGTCAGAGCCGATAGTGGTGCAAGAGCTGTGTGACCCCTCAGAGCATACACACACCCCAGAAAAACCCAGACCTGAAGATCCTGCTCCTGCCTGAAATGACGAATCCTTGATTTTGATGGGGCTGGATAAGCCAGCGCTGGTGCTGGAAGGGAAACTCGTCCCTGCTTTGGGGGCCAGCAGAGCCCTCTCGTGGCAGCGGGGCCGGCTCCTGCCCCAGCTTCCACCTTCATCTCAGCGAGAGAAAACTCGGGGATGGGGAAAATTGGGATTCCATGGGTGCCTTCCCTTAATCCACAACGACCCCGCTTCCGCTGCTGGGTTGTGTTGTGTCTCCTCTGCTGTTCCTCACAGCATCCGACAGCCTTGAACTAAAAATACAGTCGTGTTCATCGTGCCTTGGTCCAGAGATCCTGAAACTGCCCAGAACTGCCCCCACTCCATTGCTCTGAGCAGCGCAACCACCCCCTGCCTTTTACAATGGCTTTTTGTGGTTATGCCTTGGAGGAACCAAGTTTTAGCAGGGAAAGAGAGCTCTAGCCAGGAGAGATGCAGGGTTTGGGTTCAGGAGCCTCCATCAGCGCTGGAGACCAGAGACCCTGTGGTCCCTGCTGGGCACTGCACTCCTGGGCAGAGGCAAGGACAGGGGGCTTCTCTTGGTGGTACTGAAAGGAGAAAGCCGCTGTCCCTCCTAAAACAACATTTTCCTGCAGGGGTGGGAGCAGCACGGGGCAGGGGCACGGTGGGCACGGGGCAGGGGCACGGTGGGCACACACCAGCCCACAGGCAGGTGCCAGGGATGGGGCAGCAGCAGGCACAGGAGCAGCCACAGCGATTTACCCGACCTTGTGCTGCCTGGGGCCAAGGGACACTCACCTTCTCCAGCCAGGGACGTGACAATGGCCAGGGCCAGCAGGGTCTGCAGGGCAGGCATTCTCAGCAGTGTGCAGTGTGCAGGGGTGTGTAGCTGCTGTTTTGTCTTAAGGTCTTACAGCTAATCTGCTTGGGTGACTGCATCGGGGGCTGGGATAATGCCATCTTAGCTGGGGGGACAGGACACAGCTCCCCAAGGACACGGGCTGGGCAGTGGGAGTGGGGCAGAGCACCAACTGGTGCTGGTGGATAGGCTGGGCTCTGCTCCATACCCTGCTTTGGGAACCATCTCTGGGCACAGAACCTTGCAAAGACCTTGATCAAGCCCACCTGCTCCATCCAAAGAAAATCCCCTTTCTTGTCACGAGTAGCAGCCAAGTTGGGGAAACCCCTCCAGATTTTCCAACCCACCAAAAGAGAAGTGCAAGAGAACAACTGAAAACCCCGAGAGGGCTGGGAGCCCAGAGGAACCATCCCTGCACCCCCCAGGGCTCCATCCTCCCAGAAGGATTTTCCCAAGGCCACAGAGGGATGTCAGGGTCAGTGCAGGGATTAGGCCAAGGATTCTCCTGCCTGACATCCCTCTGCTGCCTCAGCTCACCAGCATGGCTCAGCACCATCACTGGTGGGAGTGATGGGGCCAGAAAAGTCAATCCAGGTCTGAATTCCAGAGCTCGGAAATGCAGATTTCAGGAAGAGATGGTAACTGTACTTATTTGAAACCAGCTGCCATGTAAACCACATTAATAAAGACAAGGCAGAACATGGCCCATTCTGGAAGGTAAAGCCAATTCCTCCAAAAACTCTTCACCAACCTCACAAACACCAAGAAAGCTTTCAAGAGTGATAAACACAGTTTTTACTCAGGCAATGAAACATGGAAAAAAAATATATTAGTAATCATTATAATAATCTCATTTGTGTGAGTATAACTCTTACAAATATTTACCTGACATATAAAAGGGAAATTATTATACATATAAAACCGATGGCGATGGCAGTTACACACATGGCTGGAAGCAGAGGGACAGGAGTCAATGCAGAGGAAGTTCCTGCCTGGGGGAGGCCACACTGGAGGGACAGGGCAGAGATCAGTAGTTGGGGGTTACTGGTGGCACTTGGTTACAGACAGATCTGCTGGCAAACACACACTGCAAACAGCAACACAGCAGCAGGGGCTGCTGCCAGAAAGGGCATTTAAAGTTTACTGCAAGGAACAGACACCAAACACACCCAGCTGTGACACCAGCACAGGGACCTGCCACTCCCTGTGCCAGCCACAGGGACACCATCACCGGCACACGAGGTGCAAACACACACCTTCTATTTCATCTAACTATAGCCATTGTGTATTGTATGATTATACCCATTGTATTATTTATAGATATGTAACTATAACCATATTATAGTTAAGAAATCATTCCGTAGGAATCTTCTTTGCCCAGGCTGGGGTGCATGCGGCAGGATCCAGGTGAGGGGAGGGGACACGGCAGGACAGGGACAGGGGAGGGGACACGGCAGGATCCAGGTGAGGGGAAGTGGCACAGAAGGATCCAGGCGATGCTGGGAAGTGACACAGCAGGACAGGGCGGCGCTGGGAGCAGGGACAGGAGGGATGGAGCACCGTGCCCCCTGGTTATCACAGTGCAGCCAGGCTTTGCAGACAGCCCACGGGGGACAGGGGCAGCAGTGACTGCTCCGTGCAGGGCAGGGCTCTGGGGAAGTGCCGAGTGGTGAAATCTGAACTTCTGCAATTATCCATCAGCTCCAAGGGCCAGGGCAACGCCCCAGGCAGAGACTGAGCTCAGACTGTCTCACCTGGAGCCAAACAGAACACGAGCAACACGGCCACGACAGAGCAGGTGAGGGCTGCCACAATCCCCACCTGGCACCTGCCTCCCACACCTGGGCTCCACCCTGGGTGCTGCAGGACAGTGCCCCAAACCAGCCCTGAACAGCTCTGAGAGGTTATGCAATGCTGCACTCTGCTTCCTCAAGAGAAAAAGCCAACTGCCCCAGAAATCTCTGGGTCTCAGGGGTTTGTTTTACCTGCATAAACTCCCAAAGGGGAACAGAAACTGTCCTTGTTGATCATATGATTGAAGCTTTTTCACCAGCCCAGGAGGGGGACATGTGGGGAGGTCAAGGGGGTTAAAAAGAGAGGGGGGAAAAAGGGTTTTTCTTTTCTGTCAACTGTGCAAAGGGTGAATATCCAGCAGAAGCAACAGGGGCACTGCTTTGAGTGGTGTCAGCCACTGTGACCAGTCTGTCACTGGGATAGAATGGGGTGTGGAGAACAGCCTGGGCAGCTATGTGCTGAGGCAGGCTCCTGACACCTTTGCTTAAGTGTAGAATAAACTCTCTCTATATTATATAACTAATAAAATATAATCAAGTGTATGGCTCTGGCTTAAACAGGTGTTTGCTCTGCATGCTCAATACAGGGAATTAGAAAATAGAAGGAAAAGAGCTCAATTCTGTTACAAAAAGGTAGCAGCAAAAAGGTTTGTGAAAGTGTTCAACAGGCTGGGCAGGGAACAGTCCAAACTGCAAATATTTCCCTTTTTCACACCTATCCATTCAAGACAGAGAATCCTCCACCACTGCAGCTACTGCAGTACCCACGAGGCAGCTCAGGGCTCATTTCCTTCCTCCCACAGCCGCTGAAATGGGGCCCTGATCTCACCACGGCACAACAGCACCGGCCCTGGCTTTGCCCGTGTCCAACACCAGGTCACCCAGAGCTGGTGTGACTGTGCCAGTGCTCTGGGGAACAAGCCCTGCCTTGTGCCAGCGCCATGCCTGACTGGAAGGAGTGAGCAGAGAGCCCAAGTGCCCATCAATGCTCATAAAGTGCAGGAATGCAGAGATGTCAGCCCCCCTCCTGAGGCTGGCACAGCCAGGGACAGGGAGATGCTGTGCTGTGCTTCACCCACCAGAGCCCTCCCAGTGCCAGGTCCCTTCCCCAGAGCAAGAGCCAGCAGGACCCCCCTGCCATCACCCACATCCCAGGGCAGCACCTACCATGTGGCTGGAGCTGTTCTGAGCAGGTGAGGACAAGAAGTGACACAGAGTGTGGTGGGGACACAGCTAGACCCAGCCCAAACAAGGGGACAGAGCCCAGGGTGTCACCTCCCCCCTGAGAGATGGCATTGGTGCAGAGGGACAGTGCTGCAGGCCCTGGGAGGGACACACAGGCCAGGCTGAGCACAGCACCCCCAGGCTGACTGCAGGGATCCCAGCCCCAGAGCTGTGGGAAGCACACAGGGAGAGGCAGGGGAGCAGCTCAGGAGCCACAGGTCCAGCACCAAGCTGGACACCAGAGCTTTTCTGCAGGGACTCCGGGGTAAGGCAAGGTGCTCAAGGTCACAGAAAAGCAGCCAAGTGCAGAGTGCAGGGCGAGGGGTGCTGAGGCTCAGTCTGACTTCCCCAGTTTCGCTATCAGCTCGTCGCAGATCTTGGTCAGCTCCTCAATCTCCTGGTTCTGGAAGAAAAGCAGATCTTGGGGACTCCTGTGGTGGCACGGGGGGGGATAACACCTGAGCCCATCTGCCATCATCAAACATGTGTGGGACAGGGCAGCCAGCTCCTCCACCTGGCCCTGCAACAGCTCCCCTGTGCACCCAGGCACCGTGTGCAGCCCCGTGCTCACCCCTGCTCATCCCAGCCAGACCTGCAGGGATCTGCAGCAACCCAGCCCCTGCCCACATCTCTGCAAACAGGCACACGGGAGCCAGCAATGCCCATTCTGCCCAAAAAATCCAAACCAACCCCACAAAACACAAAAAACCCGAGCAAACAAAAAAATACCCCAAAAGCCAAACCCACAAAACACCTTCTGGAGCAGAAATCTGGAGGACACGTCTGGCATCAGCAGGATGCTGAGGACAGCAAGAGGAGCTGCAGGCAGGGCTGGCAGTGGGGTGGGTGTGTTACCTTCTGCTGCAGGGCTCTCTCCAGGGACTCCACCTTCATCTGCTCCTTGCGCAGCCCCGCGTGCAGCGCCGCGCTCTCCGCCTTGGCCTTGCTGCGCACCTGGGCGATCTCCTCGTTGGCTCTGGGGCATGGACAGGGGCCAGGTCAGGGCAGGCAGGGGCACCAGGCACAGCCTGAGCCCATGCAGAGCCTGGCTCTGCTTGCCTGGGTACCACAGAGGAGGTTTGCCCATATGGAAACAGGATTAAACTGGGTTAATTCAGCTCCTCTGAGCCCCTGCACAAAACTCTGCTCTCTCAGTGCCAAGCTAAACCCGTTCACCACCCACTTCACTCAGGGTTACTCGTGCTGGAGAGCTCCTGCTCATCAGCTGAGCCCCAGGGCTGCACAGCCCCTTCGTGTACCACAAACACAGCACTCTGGAAGATGGGAACTTGGTAAGTGACCATAAATAGACCGTGAATCTCAGATTCTCCATTAAAAAATAAATAAGCAGAGATCAGAGAATGCATTCAGGGATTTACTCTGCCCTGCTTAGAGACACTGGAGCCTGAGGTTGTAAAATGCAGCTTTTCACATCATTCAGCTCCTGCCTTCCAGTCTCTGGAAAGCAAATGAAGCCACTTCCCTACAAGGTCTTGAAGCACCCAGCAATCTCATGCATGTCCTTACTTGTCTAATTTTTCTTCTGCATGGACTTTCAGGGCCTGATACCGCTGCTCTTCCTGCTTGACACGGGTTAGATAATCCTGAGCACATTTCTTCAGAGCTTCTTCATTCTGGAAAAGAAAGTACATCCATCTGCATTGGGACTGGGCACAAAGACATTGCTCTGATGGGATGATAGATACTGCTCTGAGTGTAAGAAAAAAGGTTTTTAAAAAAAAACAACTTCTGCTTTATGCTGGAGCCCCTTATCCAGCTCAGCAGCAGAACACAGAGTGTGACTGCACAGGAACCCTGTGTCCAGGGACCAGAGCTGCAGGGAGACAGGGAAAACCAAGGTAAAGACCTTCTTAAATCCTTCCAGGACGCCCTTCAGGTTTTCATATCTCCTGAACAGATCTGACAGGGACCTCTCCACCGAGTTCAGGTCTGCCAGAGCCTGGTCCTTTTCCATGGTGAGCTGCTGCAGGTTCTTCTGAGATGTCATGTTTGTCCTCTGCTCATCCTCTGGAACAACAGGGTCAAGGTGACTGAGTGGGGACAGCTGTGACACAGCTCCCTGCCCTGCACACCTGGCCAGGTGACAGCACCTTACCTATCATCTGGGCAATGGTCTTTTCATACTCTGCCACAATTTTCCTGGAACAAAGAGAGAAAAAACAACTGAGAGGCCACTGCTTTTGGGGCCACACACCTCCAGCTGCACTGGCAGCAATCTGCCCCACAGGAGACCCTGCTGGCCCATGCCCTGTGACCACTGCACCCCCACAGGAGCATGGTCACGGGGCCAGATGTTGGGGCTGCATCCCAGATGTTGGGGCTGCATCACCCATCAACGCTGCTTCAGTGGCCTCTGCCACTGGGGCTGGCACAGCTCATGGGATTTTATTTCTGCAGCAAAGGAAGGTTTGACACAGCCCCAGAACCAAGAGAACATCTCTGCCAAGACACCCCACCCTGTGTCACCCCTTAGATCCTGCTCAGCCTCCTCCTGCCCGGCCCTGCCAGGACACAGCTCCTACCTCATCTCCAGCACCTCCTGCCGGCTCTCCTCGTATTTCTTCTTCCACTCGTTGGCCTCGATCTCCTTGGTGATTATCTGGGTTGCAGCAGACACACAAGAGACCCTTGGGATGTGCTCTGAGGTGTTTCCCCTCTCTGTCCCACAAAGGGGATCAGATCCCCCCTCCAGGCAGAGCAGAGCTGCCCCTGCTGCCCTGGGGTGAGGGACAGCCCCAGGGACAGGGACAGGGATGGGGCAGGGACAGGGGCAGGGACAGGGCTGTTACCTCCTCTCTGATGAGTGTGAGCACTGCTGCCTTCTCGGACTCGCTGAGGCAGATTCCAGCCAGGGGACTCTCGCTCCTGCTCACTCCTGGACACTTGTCCATGGAGCACAGCCCGGGGTTGTCCTGGGGGAATTACCCAGCTGGGATGTAGGGGGGGCTCCTTTTCACCCACCTCCCCTGTTTGGAGTGCTCTCCCCTATTTTATCAGCATCTGAATTTCCATTTCTGCACACACAGAGCCCAGAGCCTGCATCTGGCACCTGGCAGAGCTCGTGTGAGGTTTCAGTGCCTTCCCTTGCCAGGAGCCAGCAGCATGCAATAGCACATGAGCTGTCCCAGGGATAACCCAAATATCCCAAAAGGGAGATGTGCTCACATCCAGCTTCCCTTATCCATGGCTGGTTAAAAACATCCCCAGCCTGGAGGGTCCCTGCTGGCTGTGAGCACAGGGGGTTGGTGTGCAGGGTCTGGGCTGCCTGTCTCCACCAGGACAGCACTGCAGCTGACCTGCTCAAATTGCTGCTGGCAGCTGCAGGGACATTTCCTGGGCCTTGCTGAGCACCCAAATGCCCAAGGAAGCTGTGGGGGAAGCAGACTTCACCCCTCTGCAGAGCAGGGTCCAAGGAACAGCCCCAGTCACCCCCAGTGCTCCAGGTGTCCAGGAGAGCTCTGGAATAGAGATCCTGGTGCCCTCCTGTTGCCATTTTGGGTGTCTACAAGGACTGGGGTGGTTGTGTCCCCACTGTTCACTTTCCCTGTCCTAAAGCCCAGCTCCTGTGCAGCACAGACACAGCCTGGGGCAGGGCTCAGCCCCGCGGTGCAGGTGCTGACACCTCCTGTTCCTCCTTCCATCAGCCAGACAAGTGACAGCCACGCAGCAGCTCCCTGAGAACGGCTGCCAGCCCATAAATAGAGAAGTGCTGCGAGGAAGGAGGCAGCCTGCTCCTCGCTGTGGAAATGAGAGCACTGGAGCACTTCTCCCCTCCCCTCCCCTCCCCTCCCCTCCCC
>VWZS01003029.1:38157-56335 GCA_013397075.1 Rhabdornis inornatus | reverse complement strand
CTCCCTTCCCCTCCTCCCCAGAGCTTCAGCTGCTGCTCAGTTCCAGCTCCCCGAGCCCCTCGTGGCTCTCACAGCCACAGCCAAGGTGGGAGCCACCCCCAGGGCAGGTTTGGGGCTGGACACCCCAACACTGAGGAGGTTCAGCCCGGTGTGTTTTGGCAGCAGCCTCCCCCAGCATGCCCCAAAATGCACACCTGAGCAGGTACCTTTGGGGTGACACCTGCCCCCAGGACCAGAGCCTGCCCAGGCCCTCCTGGGCACCAAACCAAAGGTTCACTTTGCCCCACGTCCTTGTGGGGCTCAGCACAGTTAAATCTCTCAGAGAAGCTGTTTTTGCTGATGTTGTTAATCCCGTTGTCATCTGCTCGTCAACCCAAGCAGCTTTGGCCAGGGGCTGCTAAGCTGGCACGGGGTGGCCCCACAGCAGAGAGGCTTTGGGGCTCCTGGGGGCAAGTCAGGGGTGCCCCAGCACAGGGACAGTGCTGGGGTGCCAGGGCCAGAGTGGCTGCAGAGCCAGGGCTGTTTCCCTCTTCCCCATCTCTGCTGTCAGCTCCTTCCTGAGGGCGGGGTAGAGGATCCCTTCAGCAGGCACCAGTGCCACTGGGCCATCAGAGCCAGCCCTGGACTCTCCACATGAGACACAACCGTGCCCAGCAGCTCCTCCCCTCCCCATGGTCCCCTCTGCCCTCTCCCTGTCCTTCCGCCACTCTCCAGAGCAGCCCTGGCTCCAGGCTGCTCCTGCTGTCCCCTCCATCCCTCCCTGCCTCCCCCACCACAGCCCACCCAGGAGGGATCAGCCTCTGCCAGGCTCCTCCAGGCCTGCTGGGAAATCTCTGCTATTTTTATCAAGTCCCTGCGTGGGCTTGTCAAGAATTTCACCTCCCCAAGAAACTCATTTCAGGAAGGAAAAAGCGAGAGGCACTCACAGGGAAGATGCCAGGCCCTCCCTTTTCCATCTGCTTGCAGATCTCCTTTTCAAAACCTAAAGACAATGAAGCACAACCTTTTACTGGTTTGGAAACAGCACCCTGGGCACACACAGATTTTCTGAGACACAGAGGGCACCTCTGAGCCTCGCCATCCCCTGAGCTCCCCCTCCCAAAGGCGTCTTTGCCCCCAGCTCTTGCCCTTGCATGGAATCATTCTGGCTGGAAAAGCTCCCTAAGACCATCGAGTCCCAGCACTGCTGAGGTCACTCACCATCAAACCCTGTCCCCAGGTGCCACCACGAGCACCCTGCCAGCCTGCCAGCACACCTCGAAGCCAACACTCCCCTCTGGTGGCAGCTCAGCCTGTGCCCATGTCCCCGGGGCTGCCACCCATGCCCGAGACCACAGGAAGATGCCCAGGATGTTCTGCAGGTGCTGGAACACAGCAGCTGCTCACACCACTCCCAAGAGCACCAACAGCCCATGCCAGCCAGTCCCAACACCCTCCAGAGGCCCTGCCACACGGTCCCTGCTGCTCTGAACAGCAGAAGGAGATAAAAACCATCTGAGCCCATCTGCCAGCTGTGGGCCACCCTCACCTGTGAGACACCCTGACCTGTGGGACACCTGGCCTCACAGGAGGGACACCCTGCCTCACAGGACACTCTGCTGCCTCACACAACATGAGAGGTGATTTATGGGCTGCACTCACACAACTGCAGACACGATTGATGTGCTGTGCATTCAGAGAGCTCAGCTTGGAGAGGAGGGAGGTAATGGAACTCTGGTGGCTGCAGATTTCCCACTTACCCCCGTGCCTGCAGCTGCACCCTCAGCCCCCACCCAAAGCTGCAGAGAGCCCCGAGCCCGTGCAGCTGCCTGTGAGACCAGCAGCAGTAAATAAACCCTCCCAGCCTGTCCCCTGACTGTGGGATTCTCCTCCCATGAGGACAAAGGACCATTCTCCATGGAGCTGGCAGCCCAGCACAGCCATCAGAGAAATGATTAATGGTCCCTGCAGAGGGGAGGGCTGCAACCCCCCCGTGGTGATCTCTCCTGCTTGCACCTAGGACCTGGCTATTGATTAAATGCCATGTTGCCTAGCTTTTAATTATTTTGTAATGGCTTGGTCAGAGAGGCTAATTACATGGGAAACTGACAGCAGAACTCCACTAGGAGCAATAATTGGGGTCTCTGCAGGCATTACTGAGATCTCCATCAACCTCAGCCCCTGTGCTGGGACACCAAGGCCTGGCAGCTCTGCTCCAGGCACAGGCTCTGAGCAGGGAGCCTGCAGCCCAGGGTGGAGAATGGCTCTGCTCAGCACTGAGCACTGGTGGCAGGGGGCACCAGGGGAGGGAACCTCGTGCCTGAGCCACATCCCACTGCAGAGTTGTGGGGAGAGTGCTCTGTACCCAAAGTCTAAATAAACACAGCCTGGACCATCATTTTCCATACTGGAAATAGTGCAGGAAAGCAATGGCAGGTTCCATCAGAACCTGCAGCAGCCTTGAGCCCTGTCAGTGTAAATAAACTCTGACGAGGCTGTGCTGCCTCAACAGCACCAGCTCCTTGCCAGAGGCTGCAGAGGCTCCCTGCTGCAGTCACAGCACAGTCCCAGAGCTGAAGGCAGCCAGGATTTCCTCACCTGCCTCTGGCCTGTGCTTCCCTGCAGGCACAGGGACGTTTGAGCACTCAAAGTACTCCAGGTCCTCTTCTGGCTCAGCCTTCTTCTCCAGCCCAGCTGGTTTCTGTGTGCAGGTGGTGGAGGCCAACTTCTCCTCATCAGTGGCACGGCCATCCCGATTTGTAATATCTGGGACTTCTGAGACCATCACTCCTCCATCCTGCAGCATCAAAGGATGCAGTTAAGCAAGATCTGTGGGGCTCAGCCACCAGAGGTGAGCTGCTGGATACTCCAAACCCACTGTGCTGCTCCCCACCAGCCCTCCTCCCCCCCTTCCCACCAGGAACTGCCCACAGGGAGGATGCCAGCCTGAGGCTCAGCTCTCCCCACCACCAGCCCAGCATGCCCACAGCTCTGGGGATGAGATCCCACGTACCTGAGCGCTGATGTCCAGGACCAGGGGCTGCGCCTCGTGCTGCTTCACCTTGCAGCCGCTCCTGCAGGAGAGAGAAGCAGCAGCTGAGGGGGGGCCAGGGCCAGTGCAGGGGATGCAGGAGCACGTGCCAGACAGCCCAAGCAGGGGGAGCAGTCCCAGCACCAGCGTTGCACCCACAGCGTGCCAGCACCCCACTCACCAGTGAACACCGAGGCACAGCAAGTTCTGGAAGGAACAGAAGGAAAAGGCAAACAAAAGACACAACTACACAGAAGTCGGGTTTGTCTGTGAGGTGTTTATTCCTGAGGAAGGAAAGGAGCAGAGCAAGGGCTCCAAGAGGCTGATGGAGAGAGAGGCAGGAGCTGCCAAGGAGGATCTCCCTCGCTGCGCCCTCGCCCTGCGTGTCCAGCACAAGGCACCCGAGCTCCAGAGCACGTCGACTTTCTGCAGGAAGAACCACATCCAGGCTGTCCCATGCCCTGTCTCTGCAGCTGGAAATTTGTCTGGGACTTCTCCACAGCATCCACATCTCCCATGTGAGTCAGACCCACACAGCCAGGCCCGGGTGCTGAGCCTCAAACCAACTGTGCCTGGCACAAACGCTGGCCCGAGGAGAAGCGCCCCTCGGCTGGAAGGTTTAGCCCAAGCAGGTCTTGCAGGTGGTGCCCCTGCCCTCCAGTGAGGAGGCTGTCCCTGGAACTTCATCCCATGTTCCCGAAGACACCATCAGAGGCCATCAGTGCAGGACTGCGGGCAGGGCTGCACCCCACACACCGGGCACAGCAGCACAGGCATGGCCCCAGTGGCAATGGTACAGTGGGTGGGACAGCATCAGCTTTTCTCCTGCATCTCACCCCCTCTCATTCCACACTCAGGGATCTCCCAGGCTCGTGGCCATACCTGACCCCCCAGGAGACACTTGCTGAGCTGGAACAGCCACTGAGGGACTGGGGAGGGATCCCAGCCTCCAGACACGGCGACACGGCACTCCCCAGCACAGAGACACAGGCAAGGCTCGAGCAGTGAGCTGTTCCCAGGGTTATGGAACNCTCCTTCCTCATGCCTTGCCACGAGCCAGTCAAACCCGTCTCATCCTCACCCTCCTCTCTTCTGCACCCTCTCCTGTGCCAGGGTAATCCCATCACCTGGCAGCTGGTTTGAGCTCCCCCCAGCACCAGGATAACAGCTCTGGGCTGCACAAAAACCTGCTGCCCCCCAGTCAGGTGAAGGTTTTGAGCACTTGTCCAGCATCAGAAGATGCTGCAGGCAGCATGCTGCGAGGACAAGCACAGGCATGTGCCTCCAGTGCAGCTCAGCTCAGCTCAGCCCAGCCCAGCTCAGCCCAGCTCTCCTCCTCTCCCTCACTCCCAGGCACTCGCCAGGCCAGGCCAGGCCACCCTGGGGACCCTGCCAAGGGACACAAACCAGACAGCAGAGAGCACAAGTCAAAGGGCAGAAGGAGCCAGCATGCCATGGAGACGAGTGGGGCAGCACACACCCAGAGAGAGGACAAAAACAGCAAAGGAAAAGAAAAGGAGTACAGGAGAGAGTACTTACAACAGAAAACAGAGAAATTTCACTTGCTCAGTAGTCCTGATGCACCAAAGCACGGACAGGGAGAGAGACAGACAGATGGAGAGAAGAAGAGTGTGTGAAAAGACCTGGGTGTTGTCTCAGCTCGGTGAGCTGCCTAGCTCAGCCTTTGGGAAGGCACAAACACACACAGGATGCTCTGATCCTGCATCTGCTACCCACAGCAGCAGGGTGAGATCCAAACACAGCCCTCACTGCCAAGGCAGCATCCTGCAGAGAATTCCTGCTGCCTCCCCTCCCCATTGACTGTGCTCACCCACAGCTACACATGGGAACACCAGCTGTTAAAAAATGTGTGTCTACTCTCTGTAAAGTATTTCCTGGACAAAAAACATCCAACACACTGTGATTTTTGCCTGTTAGGTTTTCTCTTTCTGTGTCAAAACCCACTATTTAATTTTCTCACTGGAGAATCAGACAGCAGAGTCTACCTGTCCAACCTGTTCTCTTTCTGTGACATAAAACACAAATTCAGTGGCAGCTCACAAAATGTCTGAGCTACATTTGACCAACCACACCTGCATCCACCAGCCCCTGCACATCTCTGCACAAGTCCAGCAAACACATCAGCTCCAGCCTCTACTCCAGGTTTCCTCTGACTCCACATCTACAGCTCGACCCACCAGCTGGAACCCCGAGGGGTTTCCGAAGAGAAATGATCCTGCAAGGATCCCAATGCAGCCTTCCCTGCTCTGCTTGGCACTCAGGACACTGGCACTGCCCCAGAACAGCCACCCCTCCCCTGCCAGCAGTGGCACTGACAGGCACAGGGGAGCTGCCAGCAGCTGGGACAACAGGCACACACAGCTGAGGCACCAGCAGGACCTGAGGTGCATGGAGCTCACTCAGGAGGCAGCAGGACAGGAGCACTCCCACCACCACCACCATCATCATCATCACCATCATCACCATCACCAGTGCAGCTCTGCCCACAGGGAGAACAGAGGGGGCTGCAGCCCCAGCCCTGCACACACTGGCACTCACGTTATCAGGCGTGACTTGGGCTTCCTGGGGGAGTCTCTGCCTTTCAGGGCATCCTCCTGCATCTCCAGGGTCTGAGACTCGAGGATTTCATTGAGGCTGTTGTCTGCAGTGGAGCAGGAGTCAGCGTCGGTGCTGGCGAGGGTCTTGGTGGGCTTGAATGGATCCAGGGAGTCAAAGTTATCGGGGTCAAACTGGTAAGAGCCCTTGGGGAGAACTGGTGAACTCTGTAGTGCTGAGCTGCCACTGTGGGAGTTGAGGCTGGGGCTGTCCCAGCACGGGGCACCCAGCTGGGAGGAGCCCCGAGGCTCAGTGGGACCCCTCTCCACATCCTCAGCTGCTTTCCTGGGGGACTCTCTGTGCCTCTTCGGTGTCAGCTTGCTGGCTGGGATCCTGCTGCCCCTCCTGGGTGAAGCTGGCTTGGCCTCCGCGCTCTCTCTAGCCTCTGTCAGATCAGCCCCAGGTTTTGGGACCTGTCCTGGGGCCTCCAGAGCCGGGTCCCCCCCCAGCTCAGAGGGATGGGGAAGGTGTTGGGGAAGGCTGTGCAGCTGGCAGGCCCCTGCCACAAAGGGGTTCACACTCCTGTCATGCTGCTCAGGGTCAGGCTGGCAGGATGCTTGGGTCTCCTCTGTGTTTTCATCTGTTTTCCTCCCCAGTGAAGGTGTTTTCCCTTTCCCGAGCTGCTCCTGGGCCAGGGCATCAGCCCTGAGCTCCACCAGCCCCGTGCCAGTGTCCTCTGTGTCCCCTCCTGACATGGCCCAGGTGGCTGTGCCCGCATGGGGCACGGGGGCTGGCTCCACAGTGGGCACAGGGCCGTGCCCAGGGTCAGCCTTGCAGCCCAGCCCAGCCAGGGGCTGCGTCAGGGCCAAGTGGTCGGGGTCAGTTTCCCCTTTAGCATCCAAACTGGCTTTAAGGGCTCTGATCTCTGGCTGAGCCTCATCTTTGGGGAGCTTCCCAGGCGAGCTGTCCCAGTGGGCTTCCCCTACCAGCAGGTCACCATGGCCACCTGGCTCTGAAAAGATAAAAGGAGATGGTTAAACCTTGACCTGCACTCCCTGCCAGAGGATTTCTGTCCTCTCCTCACAGCTGCTCCAGGGTCGGATTTTGTGGGGGATCCACTGATCACAACTCAGCTTCTCTCCTGCCAGAGGACAGGGAGTCACTGCTCACTTCAGCGACAAGAACTCAGGGATGCACAACACAAGACAACACCACAAAATGTGGACAAGCAGGCCCCAGGGAGAAGAGGAATGGGAAGGTGTGCTCAGTGCAGGGGGCTGCAGAGGGAGCTGGACATGCACCAGGCAGGAGAAGCTGCCCAACACAGGCAGATTCTCCAGCTGCAGAAACCCTGCTGCAGTCACAGCAGGCTCTGACACTGCTGCCAGCATCCTCTAATGACAAATCCTGATCCATGACTTAATCACCATCACTGCAATCCTTTCCCCTCAATCCTTTTACTCTTTAATCTTTCCCTTGAAATCAAGGGTTGCAGAAGATCCTTTATCTACTAAAGCTGCACCCACTGAGCACCCAGAGCTGGGCTTGTGGTGCAGGTGTGCCAAGGCACAAGAGGAAAACATCTGGTGTTCCTCCTGCACCACAGCCAGGGACAACTGCAAACAGGATTCTGGGATGCCCAGCACCCATCAGGGAGCCTGTGGCACCTGCAGCCCTCACAGGCACCTTTCTGGGGAGACACAGCCCAGCCAGGTCCTCCCAGGGCAGGGCACAACCAAAGCTCTCCCAAGGGCCAAACTGGTTTGAAAAGGGAAGGGCAGCCTGGGTGATGCAGAGTTTGTGCCAGGGAAATCTGCCTGTCCCTGCCCCAGCCCTGCCGTGGAACAGAGGTGACAGCTGCACAGGAGAGTCACCTCGAGCATCCCCACCCCGTTTGGCAGGGGGACACCAACCCCCTGCTCCCATAGACTCCATCCCTGAGCAGCCAGGAGAGGTTTTTCCTATCACCAGGCATTTGCAACCAGCTCATGTGTGCTGGTAACAGAGCGAGTCACAGGCTGGCAGAGGAAAAGGGAATCAGGCAAATATCTGGTCCCAGGACTAATCCAGGACGTGGAGCCAACAATCCTGACTCAGTTGATGGCTCGTGGTTAGCATAATTGATCCCCAGGATGCTACAAGCCATGAAAATGAATCATGAG
The DNA here is from genome assembly GCA_013397075.1 of Rhabdornis inornatus. NCBI lineage: Eukaryota > Metazoa > Chordata > Aves > Passeriformes > Rhabdornithidae > Rhabdornis > Rhabdornis inornatus. The sequence continues at coordinate 48,607 of VWZS01003029.1, read as the reverse complement.
GGTCTGTGTCCTCCCTGAGACTGCAAAAATGCTTCCTCTGACTGCAAAAAAAAAAAGTTCCCTCCAAGTAGACGCTGCCTTGATGCCCCAGAAAATGCATCAGTAAACACAAACCCAGTGGATGAGTACTTGGAGTGCAGCCAGGAAACAGTCTGAGGCAGCGCCTGGCAGGCCTCCCCATCATTAGGAACCAGGAAAACCTCCTTAACAGACCCCAAAGAAAACTTTATTACACTTGCTGTGTTGCTCAGCTGTTTGAAGCCTTCCTGAGACAGCCCTGAATAGAAGAACAGACTTCAAAGTCAGGGCGAAAGAACTATTTAAGTGCATTTTGCGTTCCCAGCGGAAGCTTTGGCAGCTGCTGTTCTCACAGACATGAGCCCATCCTGCTTTCTAACCCAAGCAATGAGTAATTACTTCTTGAATAACAAGCAGTCTGCACACAAACCACCTCTCCATGCTGTGGTGGCTACAGGGTGGGGAGGAAAGGAGCGGTGCCGCATGTGGCCACAGCCCAGAGTCATTTTCCCACAAAAATCAGAAGAACAACCCACCCAGGTTCTCCAGTTTTGTGATTCCCTCATTCTCTGCACCCAAGAGTGCTCAGCTACTGAGCCCCTCCCGCAGCACAGCTCACCCCCAGCCAGTCTGAGAGTAAGGAACTGGGATGTACTGGGATATACTGGGAGGCAGGAGGCACAGGCAAAGGGCAGCTCAGGTGCTCGCCCATGGCTTTGGAAATCTTTTGCAGCAGAAATGTCCCTCCTGAGCTTCGGGGGGGTTTCCCCTTAGTTCTTCCCCCTCTACATTTCTTCTGCCTCCAATGCAGCGTGACAGGAGCGCGTGTTCCTGCAGGAGCAATTGCACAGGATGCAGAAAACAGCGACCTGAAGGGCTCGGGGTGCACAGAAAGAGCCGAGCTCTCTGCCCCAACCCTGCAGCTGCCCAGCCCTGGCTCTCCCCCCAGAGCCCTCCCCAGCCCTGCCTGCAGCCCTCCCAGCTCCTCCTGTTCGTGCTCCACCATCCCCAGCTCCCGCAGCCCCAGGCAGTCACGTTGTGAGCAGCAGTGCTGGCTCTGCACGTCCTCCCCTCCTCATGGCTCCTGCCAGGGAAACCAGCCTGGCACCCACTCCTGCAGCTGTGCCCCAGCCTCCTCACTGCTCAAATCCTCCTTCTGGGCCAGATCTGTGCTGAACACCCCAGGAGAAGGCAGGCTGGTAGCCACGGGCCACACGCAGCTCTACCCCCCAGACCTGCCCTTCCCACAGGCATCCCACAGATGCCTCAAGGCACTGCAGCATCCTGGAAAGGTGACCCCGAGCTCTCCTGTTCCAGCTCTGGCACTGTGCCCTGCAGGGGGACAGTTTAGTCCCAGCATGAGAAGTGACACTGTCAGTCCCAAACACGCACCCAGCACAGGGCTGCATCTCAGGAACACCTGCTCAGGCTGCAAACCTGCTCCACATCCAGGTGAGTACCTGGAGGGGATGCTACAAAGTGAAAACAGAGATTTTTTACTTTCTAAAGAAAAAACAGACAGGACAGTCTGGCACCACAGTAATAGACACTTTGTGCCTCTGCATTGTGATTGCTTTGCTTGTCTTCCTCGGGCCGAAATTAAACACAAACACCGACTGAAACAGCTTTCCAACATGCCAGCCCTCAAACGAACCAGGAGCACTTGGCAGGACTGCAAGGCAAAGGCTCAGAGCCCTTTCCATCCCCCAGGAGAAGCAGCAGCGATCCCAATCCCTGCCTGGCCCCTGTGCCAGAACAACCCCTCAGCTCAGGGCAGTGACTCACACCCTTCTCTGTCTCACAGGATATCTGCCCGTACACCCGGCTCAGTCCTGCATCTCTCTTTTCCTCTTTTGGCTTTCCGCTCGTGTTTAACAGCCGTTGATCTATTTTTAAATCCATTCTGTTAAGAATTAGCATACCGGCAAACGATGCTAACGCACCGGAAAACACGTGCAGGCATCAGCCTGCTCCCAGCTCTGATGGCTCTAGATCTGCTGCTTCTGCTCATTTCCTTGTGCAAAACATCTACTGGCAGATCACTGGAGACAACTTGAGCAAGAACAGGACAGAATTAGTCCCACCATCCAAGACAGCAAGAGGAAACTGAGTGATCCTGAGCGGGCATAAATCCTCACTGCAGCCCCTTCCAGGGCTGAATCTTTGTCCCCAAGGACAGGTTTTAACACACCCAGGTCACCTCTTGGCTGTGTCTGGAGCCCTGGAGCGTCAGCTTCCGCCATTCCTCACCCTGTTTATTCCCAAGGCAGGGAATGTGCTGGCAGTGACAGCGCCTGCAGACAGTGCCTGCTGCTCGCTGTCCCCCACAGCCAGGGCTGCTGTCCCTGCCCTCAGGCCCAGCTCTGGCACTGCCCCCACACACCCCAGCACGGCCAGCAGCAATTCCCCAGGGACTGCAGGCTCTCCTGGAGCTGACAAGCAGCCATGGCACTGCACAGGATTGCCTCCATCCCACTGCTGCTCCCGAGCTGAGCCAGACCCAAGGATGCAAAGATGAGGCCTTGACACAGGGATTACATTGGTACAGAGGTGTGAGAGCCCAGCGTGCCTCTGCACCCATCCTGCACCCTGCAAACCCATCCACACCCACACAATCCTTCCTCTCCACCATCCCAGACAAACTGAAAAGACACAGCCAGAGACACGGGCAGGGGAGGGTGGGAGCCAAGTGTGGTGGCACTGCAGTTTGGCTCTGCCAGCTCCAACATCCCACTCTCTGCCTGCCAGCACAGAAAAACAGCTTTTGCTGGAGATCATGCCCTCGTCCCCAGAACACTGAGAGCTTTGTGTGCAGGAGCAGCTACTCCCTCGCTGCTGAGCAGGAGCTGCTCATCCCAGGACAAGGGGCACAGCACACACGGGAGCTGTGACACCCTGGAGTCTGAAGCAATGCCCTTCCCTAAGCTGTGCCAGAAGTGATCCTCCTACCTGCTGGGAAAGCCTTTTCCCAGCCCCTTTTCCTGCCCCCCTCCCCAGCCATTATCCCCAAAGTAAAGATGTCTCTATCACCCTTTCTTAAAAGGATTATTCCAAGAGCTGTGATTACTGGAAGCATGAACAGAGCACTCCCTCCATCACAGAAAAAAACCCACGAGTTTTCCACAGGGATGGATGAGCACCCGGACCCACCCCAACAGCAGAACAACACCACAGGAGATGGAGAGCCACAGCATCCCGTTACTGTCAGGATCTGCACTGCCTGGGCTTCTGCACAGAAGGACCCACGGTCTGGATGGAGCCCATGTGCTCTGAAACCAGCCCTGCAAAAAGTTCCCAGCCGCTGCTGTGAGCACTCAAGGAAAGCACAACATTGCACATCACAGACCAGGGCCTGCAGCAGGGAGGGGCAGGAGAGGGCAGGGAATGCTCAGGACCCACCACACACTGCCCTGTGCCTTGGCTGGAGAGGCTGCTCTCCTGCAGACCACCCCGGGGGTCCACCAACACCCCGGCACTGCCCAGCCACCCTGCCCTGCCCCGATGGAAGGGGAGCTCTCCTCCCTGCCCTGCCCCGATGGAAGGAGAGCTCTCCTCCCTGCCCTGCCCTGCCCCGATAACCCAACGGCATCCTCGGATTCCTCTCAATCAACCCATCACAGCCCTTTGTGGAGCGCCCAGCCCAGCCCTGGCATTTGAACTGTCCAGGCCATTAACCACCAGAAGTGTGCCAGGCATTACTCAAAGTCAGAGAATTTTACTCCTTGACCCCACCCTGCCTTTCTGCCAAAGGAGCAGAGCACCAAGAGCAGAAGGTGCACGCTGGCTCTTTACCTTGGGTCCCGGCCTCAGACTCTGCTGATCCTGGTGGCTCGCAGAACTCCTTGAGTGGCGAGCAGGTTGGTGTTTCTGCTTCAGGAGTCTCAAAATTATCAGTGGAGTCCGAGCTGCCGAGGGGGGGAAAAGAGTGAGGAATTACTGCTTTCAAGGCCACCTCTGAAATCCTCCACAACACCTACACGTCCAGCCAGGCCAGGGGCTGGCCGCGGGCATCCGGGGTGGCCACTCGCTCCTGTCCAGCGGGACATGCTAGCAAACGGAAAAGGGAGAGCAGGTGAAACATCATCGTGAGCATCCCCAGCCCCTTGGGAGGGCTCTGCCAGCTCGCTCCCGAGCCGAGCACCCAGCACGGGCCTCCAAGGACATGCGGCATCTCCCACGCGGCTCCGGAGGCTGCTGCGGGAAGCGAGCCCTGCTGCTCCAGCCCTGCGCTCCCCAGCATCCTGCAGAAGCAGCGCCCGGCCCCGGCCCCCCCGGCGCGGTGCGGGATCCCCGGCAGCCAGGCAGCGAGCGGGGAGCGAGGGGGAGCGAGGGGCGGATGGCGACAGGGCCGGGAGGACGCGGCCGCAGCCCCGCACGCCCCGCGCGGTGCGGGAGCCGTGGCAGGGCGGCCAGGGGACGGTGACTTGCCTGAAGCCGAGGGCCGAGCCCCCCGCCGGCGGGTCCCGGTCGTCTTCCTCATCATCCTCCTCGGCAGCAGCGGCCCCGGCGTCCCCCTCCTCGGGGCTGCCCCCGCCCCGCACCGCCGACCAGGTCCAGCGGGCCCACTGCACCGGCGAGAGGATCTGCCAGGCGCTGAACGCCANCGGGGCCCCCCCGCTGCCTCCCGGACCCCCCGGCCCGGGGATGGACGCGGGGCTCCCCGGATCGCCGCCCCTCCCGGCCGGGGGGGACAGCCGCCGCTCTTCTTTCGCGTGCGAACTCCGAAATTCTCCAATTTCTGCCCGAAGGCGGGGCCGGGGCACATCGCTGTCACCCCTCGCGACGCCCTGCCATCCCCCCCCGTGAGAGGGGACAGTGAAACCAGATCCCCGCCGCTTTGTCCCGCATTGATTTGGTTGCACCTGTGCTGTCACAGAGCCGGCAGGACACAGATTCTTTCCACTCTGGACGCGCCAGCGAAGACCCCACGCGGGCGGGGAGCTGCCCTGGGGGACAGGCAGCTCCCGGGAATCCTCACTGCCCCCGGGAATCCTCACTGCCCCCGGGAATCCTCACTGCCCCCGGGAACACTCGGTCCCACCGGGAAGGCTCCCCCACCCCTCGGGAAGCCTTGTCCAGGGAAGGGATTTCCCAGAGCTGAGGAGCCAAACACGGGGGGCAGGGGCAGAGAGGAGGGAAACACCTGTCCTTTCCCTTTTCCAAGGAAATAGTGGCCTCAACAGCCCTGGCTGATGCTATATCCTTCCGTGGCAGCAAGTTTATTCATTTAATAAACTATTGTTGTTCAAAAATAACAGCCAGCAGTTCCCATAGAAATCAACCTTGCTGGCCTCCCTCAGGAGCTTTCCCTCAGGAACTTTTCCCCTAACGAGGGCTCCCACTCCCAAATTCATCACCTCCCACACGCTTGCTAGACGAGAGGAGGGTAACATTACTGGCACTAACATTACTGACACCGCGAGGAATGCCCCCCAGGGCCCTGGCAGCAGATCTGTCACGGGCAGTGGCATTGCTGGCTCCGGACACTTGGCAGCTCCCTGAAACCCTGACTGGTTTATGCCAGTGCCAGGAACAGGTCCCAGGGATGACCTGGGACATGGCAGACAGCTTGTTCTGCTGTGAGACAAGCCCGGCCCGTTGCAGAGAAAGCTGCTGGCCCTTGCTGACCACACCAAGAGCTGCCATGGCAGGCGGAGCCCACGGCCGGTGCTTCCCTGTGAGTCAGCAGCCAGCTCTGGGAGCTGGGAATGCCTCTGCATGGACAGAGGCCCCTGGGCCAGAGCAGACCCGTCCATCTGGTCTGGCTGCCTCTGACACCAGCCTCTGTCGGAAGCTTCAAAGGGCTCATTCCTCACCACTGAGCATCTCAAATAACCTCCCTGAAGGGATCCTTTCTCCCAAGCTTCCCTCTCTTGGTGTCCTTATTAGATACTTGTGTCATTCCTGTGTGCTTTTACTGCCCATCCTCTTGAAAAGAAAATCTCTTACCCACTTCTGCAATACTTCTAAATTTCCCCAAAGATTTCTCTGGGTGAACCACAGCTGAGGTGCTGCCAGTTCCCACCACAGCTCAGTGGCAGGAGAAGCACAGGGCCCCAGGGAACACCTCGGCCCCTGCACTGGGCTGGCCCCCATGTCCCCAGGGCCTGGGGGACAAGGCCAGCACACTGCCCTGCTGCCATGGAGAGGACACCGAGCAAGAGGGGACTACGTGACTCTTACTGAAGCTTAGCCAAAAACCATGAGTCTGAAGCAAAAGCAGAAGCTCAACATCCTGTTGCCCATGGCTGCCGCGAGCAGAGCACAGCCCACTTCCCCGCTCCACGGCGGCAGAGCTGATTTCTGCAGATGAATTTTACATAAGATCCTCAGCGGGAGCCGCGCTGCAGCAGCCCGACCTCATCCTCCTCCTCCTCCTCCTGCTCCCGCTTCCCCTTCCCACCTCCCACTGAACCCAAGCACCAGCAGCAGTGACGGCATCGCCGCGCTGTGAACAGCTGAGGAGCCCTGCCAGGGACAGAGGAACCTCACAGGGGACAGGGGAACCGCACAGGGGACAGAGAATCCTCACAGGGGACTGGGGAACCGCACAGGGGAAGCTTACAGGGGACAGAGGAACCGCACAGGGGACCCGCACAGGGGGCAGAGGAACCCGAATGCAGCAGGAGGAGCAGCAGCACTGGCACAGCAGCAGGAACGAGCCACTGCAGCAGAGGGGAAGGAGCAGCGTGTGACTGTGGACTCCTGCAGCCCCCACTTGTTGGATGAGGGAACTGGAAATCATCAGGACCTGCACTTGCACGGGCTGTGCGCACACCCCGCATCCAGCGGGGACGCCCCGCTCCCGCCCAGCAGCGGGGGAAGGAGCCGGCAGGAGCAGGAGCAGGATCAGCAGGACTGAACCCCGCTGGCTGCGGAGCTTCTGACTCGCAGGGCCCTGGGGCAGGAAGACACCAGAGCAGTGCAGGGGCAGAGCCCGCTTCCACTTGCTGTTCCCGATGAGCAATTAAGAAAATGCCTGGAGAGGCATTTTCCAGCTTGGCACCTGACCCAGCCTGGCAGCGGCACTGGCTGCAAATCACCACCGAGGAGATAACCTGACTTCGTCAGTCACACCGAGCGCTCTGCCTGCCAAACGCTGCTTGGCACAGTCAGCAAACACATCTCTGCAGAGCAGCGAGGGTGCTGGCCTGGTTAAAAGCACCTGCCAGCAGTTTGCATCCGCACACTGAGGTGCAGCCCTCGCAGGCAGCAGCTGCACGGGCTGTCCTTGGCAGCGCTGTCACCTCCCTCACTGCTGTCACAGGACTCGCTGTGCCAAGCCCTGCACACACACAGCGGCTCAGGGACAGGGGATGTACAGCCCGTGGATGTCTCTGGCAGCCGCTGTGCTGAATTATCCAGAAACCCCACCCACGGTTCACTAGTGCCTGGACTTTCCAGGAGGGGGAGAGCAGCGGCCCCTGCTGCACAAACCACAGGTGGAGCCACAAACATTTTGGAACTAGAAGAGCTCTGTCACCACAGAAGCCGCACAAAGAAGCAAAACCTTGCTTAGCTTTTCATGTTTATGCTTGCAGGAAGCCAGCTGCATCCAGGGATAACAGCTCTCATCAAGATGGGCCTTCCCTTCACACTGAACTTCCTTCTGGCAGCAGGGCCTCTGCCTGACCCCAAAATCACAGCGTGCACGATTCCTCTCAGCATCCCTGCACCTCGGTCCCCAGGAAGGGCTCAGGGAATAACGCTGCAGAACAGGAACCACACAGCCACACCTGTGGCGTTTGGAGCTGCAGTGCCCCAGGCCAGAGGAAGGCGTGCACCTGGAATTTCCCTTCTCAACCCTTTCATTAGCAGAAGAACATCTATTTCTGGCTGTGAAGCTGTTCTGGGCACGGCACAGCAGCCAGCGCTGACATTTCTAGCTCAGGAACAGATCTTTTATAGGATTTCATTTCTCTTCTCCACTCCTGCCTCTCTGCTCCTCCACAGAGGGGCCTTTCCCTCCCCTGCCAGGACCGGGGTCCAGCTCCCTGCAGGCAGTGCCAGGATGGGGCACAAGAACAGCAGGGGATGGTGGCGACAACCCAGAGATCAGCACGCAGAAAAAACATTAATCCATATTTCACTGCTGTGTAAATCTCCCCCACAGCTTGTAATAAGCACTTTATCCACATAGCATTTATCTCCTCCAGGAAAGGAGGTCCAAGGTGTTTCAGGAACATTTTTCTCTTGCTGCGTTTTATTCCAACCTATTCTATTGATCGGGGATCAGCATCCCCTGCGTCCGGCAGCATCTGGAGCATCCCGGAGCGTCCCGGAGCATCCCCTAGGTGCGACAGCCCCACGGAGCATCTCCCGGGCGCAGCGGCATCCCCGGGAGCCCGGCGGGCTCGGGCGGGCGCTGCTCTCGCTAGAGGGCTCTGCAGGATGGGTTTGTGAGGGATCCCAGGGATGGGTTCGTGAGGGATCCCTGGGATGGGTTGGTGAGGGATCCCCGGGATGGGTTTCTGAGGGATCCCCGGGATGGGTTCGTGAGGGATCCCCGGGATGGGTTTCTGAGGGATCCCCGGGATGGGTTTCTGAGGGATGCCCGGGATGGGTTCGTGAGGGATCCCCGGGATGGGTTTCTGAGGGATGCCCGGGATGGGTTTCTGAGGGATCCCCGGGATGGGTTTCCGAGGGCTCCTCGGGAGTGCAGGGCTGGGGCTCCGCGGCTGCCCCGGAGCTCAGGGCTCCTTTTGCTTCTCCTGTCTCAGCCTGGACACCTCTGGGCACAGCCCGGAGCGAGCAGAACGGCACCGAATGCCCTGGAATTCAAGGCAGACAAAACCAACCCCCTCTCATCTCGGGCTGTGCCAGCTGCTCGGCAGGGCACAGCAGGAGCCCGGGTGTCACAGCGCCCCGGAGCTCCGGAGCAGAGCCCAGAGCGGGACAGCGCTGCCGAGCAGCTCAGCTCCCCCGGGACCCTGCACGGCCTGGGATGTGACAGCTCCCATCGCCGCACATTCCATCAAAACAGCGCTACAGAAATAGAAATAAAGGACACAACTGTCACACACGAGCCTGGACACCAGCAGCCAGCCCCGGGCTCCAGCTGCCTTTCCCCAGCAGACTGCCAGCAAATGGATAAATACAGACATTTGTGGTTGCACTGAAAAGGACCGATGGGATAATGAATGCTCTGCTATTCCTGCATTTTAAAAACGCCAACCGCAGCTTAATCTCGCTGATGCACTCATGTGGGTCCGAGCTCATTTCAAAAGGAACAGGCTCCAGCCCCATCTCCACACTGATGCCGGATGAACACAAGCAGCTGCCTTCATCATGCAGCTTATTGACTCCCCCTTCCACTCCTGTGCTCCGTTTGCTAAAAATATCTGTGCTATGTGGCAGGAATGCTTTTATCAGGTGTTTGTCAGGCCTTAGATCCCCGAGTTTGCTCCAGACTCAGTCATTTTGGAAAATGCAGGCTGCACCTTAACCCATAACCTGGGGGGCCGGAAGGAATGGGGACAGCAAAGAGTGAGGACAACAGCCAGGACAGGGACGGCGACCAGGATGGTGATAAAGGGCAGGAGGGACAAAACAAAGTTTGCTCAAGGTGGAGCAAACAGGTGGGAAGGAGAAACAGCTGAGTCCAACGGGGCAGGAAGGAGCAGCTGCAGCCACGAAGGGAACACTGGGATGGATTTTCACCTGAGAACACCTCCAATGTCTAGGCAGGAGATGACTGCAGGGAAATAAAGGCAGGACCGAGCAGTCACAAGGGCAGAACGCACTTGTTTTCCTTGTCTGAGCCCACTGTTTGCAAACAAGCAGCCTTACCGGGTCCCCACTTCAAGGAAATATGTCTGTTCTCAACAATCTTTCGGTTGATTTACTGATGTTTCCCCTTTTCCTTCTGATCCCAGCAAGCGTCTCCCCTTCAGAGCCCAGTGCCCAGCAGCTGGTGGGGAGCAGCTCCCCCAGCCCGGCCTCAGCTCCCCCCAGCCTGCAGACCCCACACCCCGAGACTGGGGGTACAGACCCCCCCAGCTCCCCCCAGCCTGCAGACCCCACACCCCGAGACTGGGGGTACAGAGCCCCCCAGCTCCCCCCCGGGCTGAGCTGCTCTTGGAGCTCTGGTGTGCTGACACCAGCCATGGGAGCTCAGGCACCCCGGGGTGGGGAGCGAAGTGTGCTTGGGGAGGAGAGGAAAGGGGAGAAGGGAAAGGGAAAAGGGGAAAGGAACTTTCTCCCCGCAAATTCAATGTCACTCTCCGGTTTCCCCCTTCACCGCAGCGAGCCCGGACCAGTCCCACGCGCGGCGCGGGGGGACCCGGACCCAGCCCGGACCGCGACCTGCACCCCCCTCCCCACTCACCGGTGCGGCGGGTCCCGGGGGTCCCGTGGATTCCGGGGGTCCCGTGGGTCCCGGGGGTCCCGGCTCCGCGCCGCCCCCATGGCCCGGCTCGGTGCCGCCTCTCCG
>VWZS01003029.1:0-33111 GCA_013397075.1 Rhabdornis inornatus | reverse complement strand
CCCCTCCCGGTCCCCCCGGCACCCGCCCGCTCCTGCAGAGGGAGCGCAAGGAGCGGGAATGAGCCACGGGCTCCTCGCAGCCATTTCGGCTTCGGGAAGAGTCAGCAGGGGTGCTGCTTTCCAAAGAGAGGAGAAAACTCCGCTTAGACGGGGAACTTCCCCTCGCAAACAAAATGTGCCGCCTGTTCCCCGGCCAGACCCTGGTCCGTGCCCTGTGCCCTGCCCGAAACACCCAGAGCAGCCGTGCAGAGGGAATGAACCAGCTCTCTTCATTCCCACTTCTCGCAAAAAGCAGTGATTGGAAAGGACACTGCTGCACCTTCTGCGGACAAGCAGGGTGGGGAGTTGCAGCCCAGGAGCCCCCATTGCTTCTGCCTTTTCTGGGTTGCTCCCTGTGTGCTCACCCTTCCCATCCATCCATCCATCCATCCATCCATCATCCATCCATCCATCCATCCATCCATCCATCCATCACCCATCCATCCATCCATCCATCCATCCCTTTCTCTGTCCAGAAGAGCAGAGGGCCGATGCCTCAAGCACGAGGTACAGGATCCACCTTGCTGTTGTGTCCCCCCTGTACCAGCACCCACACTCGGCCAGGCTCAGCTCTGAGTGCTGCCAGCCCGGTGCCCCAGGACCCAGACAGATCCCCCAGGACCCAGACAGATCCCCCAGGACCCAGATAACTGCCCCAGGACCCAGACAGATGCCCCAGGACCCTGCTCTGGCCAGGGTTTGGGCAGGGAGCATCCCCAGCTGCTGCAGCCTCGGGGGTTGCTGTAGCCGTGGGCAGTGGCGCTCGCCCTCTCGTCCCCAGTCTAGCCTTCAGCTCCCACCTCCCAAGTGGCTCTTTCTTTTCAGCTGAAACTTCCTGTTGGCTCTCATTTTCATTCTTTACCTCTTCAGCAGTGCAGAAAATTGGCACTTAATGTGCCCTGTGGGGCTGTGTGGTAGCAGCTTAATTGACCTGGTTGCATCACCCTGGCCACAGCTCCGTCAGCGAGCTCAGCCTTTGGGCCACGTTCATTTCCCGTCCCCTCTCTGTTTTCCTGCCCTTCCCGGGGGTGCTGCTGGTGTTCGGCTCCAGGTGGGGTCGTAGAGGAGCAGGAGTGGCCCAGGCAGCCCAGAGAGCTGCAGGAGCCCCTTCCAGGTCCCCACCCAGGAAGTCTGGTTCCTGCAGCTCTCCATCCTACTTTCCTTCCTCATCCTCCTGCCTTCCCCAGCTGGTCAGCAGGTTGCTCCAAACCCTGCACATCCCAACATCCCACCTTTGATGAGGCGTGGGCAGGACCATCTGCAGCTCTGGGAGCTTCCCCAAGCACTGCAAATCAGTTGGAAACCTGAGCTGCTGGTTGCAGCCCTGACCTTGACAGTTGTTTTCCAAGAGCTGGTTCCAGGCACCTGGCCTTGAGTGAAGGGATTGCAGAGTGTGTCAGTCCAAAGCAGAGCACTGAGGACCAAGTGGCACGCTGACCAGAAAGCTTATGATGAAACCAGACCTGTAGCAATCACCCAAACGGGGTCTCAGCTTAGCTCCAATTCCCTTATTGCATCCTTTGGGGCAGAGATTGCTGCAGGAGGACCTGAAATAATTGGTATTCAGAGCGTCATAAAACCCCACGTGTGGCTGACAATGCAGGCAGGACTGCATTACGGCAGATGTCTAGCAGGGGAATAAGATTTTCCAGGTGAATGAAGGAAATGCATATAGCCATTGTTTGGGGATATTCCTGAGCACTGCTGAGGGCTGCTCACTGCTGATGTCACGAGAGAGCAGGAGAGCCCTGCCACCAAGGCTGTGCCCAGCTGCTGCTCTGGCACACAGCCAGCAGGACCCTCCTCACCCCAGCGGGCTCTGGGGGACAGCAGGGCCACCCCAGCAGCAGCAGGTCCTGGCAGGTGTCCCTGCAGGACCTGTGGAATTCCCTGGGCTTGGGTGCAGGTTCCCAGGGCAGGGCTGAGGCAGCACCTCTGACGCTGCGTGCCTGGGGTGCTCTGTTAAAGAGCAGGGTTTCCTCCGGTTGAATATCTCACCACTCGATTTGTGTTGGAGCATGGAGTCCTTCCAGCACTTGGAACACAATGAGTTAGTATCTGCTGCTCTGGACTTTGCATCCCAGCAGAGATCCCAGCCAGCTGGGAGCACGCTGGGACCAGGATCCAGCACAAAGAACAATGGGAAGGCTGAGCAAGGGGCTCTGGGGGCAAAACCCAGCTTTGGTGACAGCTCTGAGTCTGGGGCTGCTCCCAGCTCTCTGATTCTGCACCAAGGGAGGATCACAGCCTCCAGACCCTCCTTTTAACTCTGCAGCTTGTCCCCTCACTCCTCTTCACTGTGCTCTCAGGCACTGGGCTCTGCGTGCCAAATGGGATGCTGGGGAAGGCGCTGCTGCCTGGATGGGCTCCAGATGCAATGCAACTAATCCATTTTTATAGCTGGGAGCAGGTGTCTCGTGCATCGGGAGCAGCTCTTTTAAACACCACTCTTGTCATTTGGCCACAAGCACTGGAGGGGTCCAAAGGCATCGGCCAGCACTCAGTGCCCTCCAGCTCCAGAAACGCCCTGGGGGCCGTGGGTTCTGCCACGGGTTCTGGGTTCTGCTGCGCCGCCCCGGTGTCACCCATGGGAGCAGGGAGGGCTCCCAGTGACTGCTGGCATCTCTGGCCAGGGTCACAGGACCAGAGCCATGCCTGCACCTCACTCCTGGGCTTCGGAGCCACAGTGACCAGGCCTGGGGTTCTGCAGCCCCCCCAGGGCTTCATGGACAGACCTGCGTGTGCCTAAAATAGGAACAACAGCCCAACAGCCTTGGGGACATGGAGAAATTCATTTTTATTTGTAGTTTCCCCCAGTTCCTGTGCCTGGGAAGAGCCAGTACCTGTGGGGAGGAAAAGAAAAAAATCTACTGTTGGAGCCGGAGATAGGAAAGGGCAAAGGGTTTGGTTTCCATCCTCAGACCTCAGCAATGCAGCAAATGGAGCTCAGTCAAGAAACCCCATCCAAACCCACAGCTCATGAAGCTGCTCTGGGCAAAAAAAACCTCAGAGGGGCCTCTGCCCTTGCCCATCCCATTCCTGCTCTGAAGGGAGGAGCGACCCAGTGCCAGGGCTGCAGGACTGGGCACCCTCAGCAGGACTGGGCACAGCCCCAGTGCCCAGTGTGGTCACAGCCCCCTCCCCAAAGCAGCCAGGAGCACCTGCAGGAGCTGCTGCCACGAAGGGAGCAGGTCCTGGGGAGCTCCAAGAGACCCCAGAAAAGACCCCATGTCTGTGTGGGGCCCCACCAAGGAGCTTCACTGAGTGCTGGGACTCGCTGGCTCTGCTGAGACAAAGAGCCATTGCTGAATTCAGCTGCCCTGGGTATTTTTTTCCCTCTTCGATGAATCACCTGCTAAAAATATTATAAATTGAGTCTCTGGCCAGACCTTTCACTTCTCTGGAAGCAAAAATATTTATTTTACTCAGGCTGTGCCTGTGTTTTAGCAGAACTTTATGATCAATTTTGGAGGAATGTGCCATGCTGTATATTCAAATTACAACTTTTTTTGGCTCGCAGTGTAAGTTTAAAATGTCTTGTTTAAGACGCAACTGTCAAGCTGCCAGAAAAATGCGTTTTCAGCTGTTTTCCTCCCCAAAGCACCAGTTTTGCCCAGTGGATGGCTCTTGTCAGCCCAGGTGTGTGCCTGCTCCAGGGCTTGGTGATCGAGGGGTGCAGGCTGGACTGGTTTGGACTGGGAGATTGCACTTTCATGGGAAAAACAGCGCTTGGTCACCAGCATCACCACAAAGTCAGGGCACAGCTCTGGAGCTGCCTGGCTGCTGGGGACAGATCTGTTCCCATGCAACAAGGCTGCATTTTCGGGAACTGGAGCGGGACCTTTTCCCGCCCAGGCTCCAGGCTGGTGCAAACCTGACCCGGATCTTCAGGCAGGTGCCAGCACAATGAGATCCTCGAGGAGAGGATCATCCCCTGGGAGCCAGAGGAGCTTTGTCCCGGGAGCACCTCGCTGCTCCCTGGCAGTCCTGGGGCTCTGGGGCCAGGTCTGTGCCACCGGCCACCGAGACCCCTGCGGGACCACGCAGCTCCAGCTCCTGTTGCTCTTGCTCCCGTGCCAGGCACACCTTCCCCATAAACTCTCCTTTGAATTTAGGAAGGAAACGAGGGAAATTTCTTTTTCTTGCTTCAGGGCAGAGAGAATAATGGGATCTTTATTCCCCAGTAATTAAGTTGATTTTTGTGTGGGTTTAATTTACACTCCCTTCCAGCCTCCCCTGCAGAGCGGGAACGTGGCTGTGGGTGGGCACGGAGCACCAGCCCTGCTGGGCACCAGGACCAGCTGCTGGCCAGGGCACCCCGAGGTGCAGGAGCTGGGGGCCAGAACCAGCAGTTGGGATCCTCTCCATGCCAGTATCCCAATCCCACGGCTGGGAGATCTCCCCATCACTTCTCTGAGCTCTGCCAGCCCCCTGGCACTGCCCTGGCACTGCCCTGGCACTGTCCTGGCACCGCCCTGGCACCGCCCTGGCACTGCCCTGGCACTGTCCTGCAGCCTCAGCCCAGCCAGCAGGGCTGGGGAAACAGTCCCGGCTCATCCCTGCACGGGATGCTCCCCTGGACAAAGGCATTGCAGTCCCAGCCGAGAGCCCCGGGATGAGCTGGATCTCATCCCCCAGCCCCGCATGAGGAGCAGGGAGACGAGCAGAGCCCCAGGAGCAGCGTCTGCTCTCGGGGGGTGCCGGACACCGCAGCCACATCGCAGCACGGACACGTGGGACCCGCTGAGCCACAACCGGCACATCCCGAGGGGCCGGGATGGGATGGGATGGGATGGGATGGGATGGGATGGGATGGGATGGGATGGGATGGGATGGGATGGGATGGGATGGGATGGGATGAGCTGGGCTCCTGGGGCACCACGGCCGCCTCCGGGGCCGGGTGGGGTCGGGGACCGGAGCATCGTCGGCCCGACACCCGCACAGCCACGGCACCGCGCTGCCAGACTGCAAAAACCAGCGACACACAGAGATATTCACGCCCACGTGAAATTCCCAGCAAGGGAGGAAGGGGAAAACGGTGTTTTCATCACAGATCTCAGGTGCATCAATCCGTGAAGCCAAAAGCTGCTGGTGCTGCTGCAGGGGATGGCCCTGAGCGGCTGCAGGAGGACACGGGGGTCCCCTCGCTGCCACAAAACCTCCTGGCCCTCCCTCCCTGCGGGGCTGGTGGCAGAGGAGGGGGAAGCCAAGCCCGAATGAAAACCTGCTGTGTTTGTTCTGCACGGGGGGAGCAGCACCCCTGCACCCAAACCCCATCACTGACGGGGTTTGCAAAACCCACAGCAGCACCTGCTGAACCCTTTCTGCCGAACCCTTTCTTCCTCTTATCCTGTCAAGAGGAGGATAAGAATTCAGACACATTAACATCCACCATCTTGTTATACAAGTCACAATATTAAATCTACGGTGTCTACGAAACACCAGGAGTGAGTTTCCTTGGAAATGGTGAAGAAAACAGCAGCATTAATTAAAGGCACAGCCTTTTGTGTTCATTCCGCACTAGTTGTCTTTTTTCCACTCTCCTCTTGTATATTTGATCTGTTCAAGGCTGAGGAAATGTTTTTTTTTAAACCCACAGCTTTACAATAACAGCTGATTTACAGTGCCCGCTTAGTCACTGGGGAATTTCTTGGATTTTACGTTTTCTGAAAAAACAGAACCACCACTGGCTTGGTCAGTGTATGGCTGACAAATTCAGACTAAGGCTCACCAATATTTTATATTTGTGGTTGGAGGTGAAATTCCACTCATAACTTTTTGACAGTGCTGTGGCCTTTTATACTTATCCAGGGCTCTGAGCACCCTTCTGGAGCTGAAATGTCCCTACCCATGGCAGAGGGTTGGACTAGATGAACTTTAAAGGTCATTTCCAGCCACAAACACCCTGTGATTCTATGAATTCTCATTCGGGGCTGCTCCACATCCCCACACAAGTGTCGGTCAGATGCAGATGAAGAGCTCGTCCTGCAGAACAGGCTCAGGAAGTTTCTGTCCTCGGCTGAAACCCCTTTGGTGTGGAAGAGCCTGGAACTTATTACAAATCGCTTAAGTAACTTTGGCTCACTCATGCTGATTAAATTGCTTCCCTGACTATTCCAGAGGCTCAAAACCACCAGCAGCTCCCAGGCTCACTGTNCCCTGGCACTGCCCTGGCACTGTCCTGGCACCGCCCTGGCACCGCCCTGGCACTGCCCTGGCACTGTCCTGCAGCCTCAGCCCAGCCAGCAGGGCTGGGGAAACAGTCCCGGCTCATCCCTGCACGGGATGCTCCCCTGGACAAAGGCATTGCAGTCCCAGCCGAGAGCCCCGGGATGAGCTGGATCTCATCCCCCAGCCCCGCATGAGGAGCAGGGAGACGAGCAGAGCCCCAGGAGCAGCGTCTGCTCTCGGGGGGTGCCGGACACCGCAGCCACATCGCAGCACGGACACGTGGGACCCGCTGAGCCACAACCGGCACATCCCGAGGGGCCGNTCGCTGCCACAAAACCTCCTGGCCCTCCCTCCCTGCGGGGCTGGTGGCAGAGGAGGGGGAAGCCAAGCCCGAATGAAAACCTGCTGTGTTTGTTCTGCACGGGGGGAGCAGCACCCCTGCACCCAAACCCCATCACTGACGGGGTTTGCAAAACCCACAGCAGCACCTGCTGAACCCTTTCTGCCGAACCCTTTCTTCCTCTTATCCTGTCAAGAGGAGGATAAGAATTCAGACACATTAACATCCACCATCTTGTTATACAAGTCACAATATTAAATCTACGGTGTCTACGAAACACCAGGAGTGAGTTTCCTTGGAAATGGTGAAGAAAACAGCAGCATTAATTAAAGGCACAGCCTTTTGTGTTCATTCCGCACTAGTTGTCTTTTTTCCACTCTCCTCTTGTATATTTGATCTGTTCAAGGCTGAGGAAATGTTTTTTTTTAAACCCACAGCTTTACAATAACAGCTGATTTACAGTGCCCGCTTAGTCACTGGGGAATTTCTTGGATTTTACGTTTTCTGAAAAAACAGAACCACCACTGGCTTGGTCAGTGTATGGCTGACAAATTCAGACTAAGGCTCACCAATATTTTATATTTGTGGTTGGAGGTGAAATTCCACTCATAACTTTTTGACAGTGCTGTGGCCTTTTATACTTATCCAGGGCTCTGAGCACCCTTCTGGAGCTGAAATGTCCCTACCCATGGCAGAGGGTTGGACTAGATGAACTTTAAAGGTCATTTCCAGCCACAAACACCCTGTGATTCTATGAATTCTCATTCGGGGCTGCTCCACATCCCCACACAAGTGTCGGTCAGATGCAGATGAAGAGCTCGTCCTGCAGAACAGGCTCAGGAAGTTTCTGTCCTCGGCTGAAACCCCTTTGGTGTGGAAGAGCCTGGAACTTATTACAAATCGCTTAAGTAACTTTGGCTCACTCATGCTGATTAAATTGCTTCCCTGGCTATTCCAGAGGCTCAAAACCACCAGCAGCTCCCAGGCTCACTGTGCAAAATTAATTAAAGCAGACGATAACTTGGCAAGGACAAAAAAAGAAAGTCTCATAGTAAGGAACAAACCCGGGCGGGGGCGTTCGCTGGACACGTGCCTGTGGGTGCTGAGAGGTGTTTCAGATACAGCAGGAGAGACCTCAGCTCACACCTAACACCACCCTCAGCCCTCAGCGCTCTGCCGAATCTGGGCATGAAAATAAACCCGGGAGTTCAGTGCGGAATCACGGCACAAAGGCGGCGACCCCTCCGTTTCCATAGGAAGCAGAATTAGGAGCTTGGCAGAAGGGGCGCGTTTCCATTTTTGTACAAGAATTTCCTCCGCCTCCTGCAGAAAAAAAAAAAATTGTGTAAGAAACATGGATTCAGTTCTCCAGAACCTGGCAGGGGCTCCAGGGCATCCCAGAAGGAGCCTGCAGGACTTCCAGGTTTCCAGCAAAGACCGAGTGGATCATCACTGCTCCGGTCCCTGACAGCAGCAGCGGGGCAAGCACACAGCAGCACCTGGCACCTCCTGCTGCACCACGAGCTGCAGAGAGGGAAATGGCTTTGGGGTGTTCCCACAAGCTCAGCTCAGACCGTGTGGACCCTCACAGCCCCCTGCAAGGAGGGGAGGGGGCTCCATGTGCCGTGCATTGAGCAAGAGCCCTGGCAGCAGGACAGGACCGAGCCCGAGCCCGACCTCCCCCCTCCCCTTCCCCAGCGTTATCTGAAACCACAGCCTTGGCTGGCTGCAGTTCTCATCCATCTGCAAAAGCACATTAAGGAGGGAGAGAAAGGTTGGCAGTTGACCACGAACCAGATCCCCAGAGAGGTCCTTACCTGACTCCAAGCAGATGCTGTTTATCAGCCCGAGCCTTCGCTACATGCCCGATGTGACGGAGACAGCAGAAATACAAGAAATGCTTGTTATGCTCGGGGCTTCGGGGGGTTTTCATCCTCAGGCCGGATATACAAGTTCCAGGAGAGGAATATGCATCCCTGGAGTCCTGGGCTGAATCTGGAATTCATATACTCTGTAAATGTACTTTATTTAATACAGGAATCAAGAAAGGGTTTGGAATTATTGCACTGCAGAGCTTGATTGTGTAGCTACAGCTCGGAATTAAGGAATAACTGCAGATCTGTAGGGCAGTGCCCCAGCCCCACGGAAAGGGCAGGACGGTGTGTTCTGGCTGCACAGCTCTGTCCCTGCCCTACACGTGTTGAAGCCTGAGAGGAAGTTCCAGTGGGGTCTGCCCTGGTCCTGCATGTATCCCATCACAGATCTCCCTCTGGATTAAGCCAGCAAAGCCCACCAGACCAGGAAGAGGCACCACAGTGACAGTGCAGGGTCCCAGAGCACAGGGAAGCCTCTCAGAGCAGCACAAGAACCAGGGCCAGGCTGGGAGGGGGGAAGGATGTGCTGCCAAAAGCAGGGCAGCAGGAACGTGGAACATGGTAGCGATCCAGCCCAAGCGAAGACAGATGTGTTTGCTGGGAAAATGAGGACAGGACTCTGTGAGAGTTTGCTGTGTCCATGTGCAAGCACAGATCTGTGTTTATATGGATGTACATGTGCCTTTTATGCATTCCAGCCTGGCTTTGAGGATCTAACATGGTTTTACTGCACCACCATGCTTTATCTGACACCTGCAAGGTGCTTCTGTCCCTGGAGTGGCCTCATCTCCATCCATGTCCCACTGGCAGCTCCACAGAGCCTGGTGCCAGCAGCTCGGGTCTGGGGGTGTCGCTGGGCACTGTGCCAGGCTCTGCCTGTGGAAATAAACGCCCAAAGCCCCAGCCCAGCTCTCAAAGCTGGGCTGTTATAGTCACTAAGAGCTTTTATAGTCTGGAGGGGCCTGATGGCTAATTAACAGCTAATTAATGTCAGATTGTCCTCTGGAGGAGCCCCAGAGCCTGGGTACACCCTGGGGCTTTTCTCCCCCCCAGCCTGGGTGTCAGGCTCTCCCAGGCTCTCATGCAGAGCTGTAGGCACTGAGTCCTGGGTGCTCCCTGCTTTGCTTTCCCGAGCAGATCTGCGGGGAAGAGTCCTCACCCCGCCCAGCTCCAGGCCCTGCTTTGGGACCCTTGGGGATTCCCAGCAAAGTGCATCTTTTGGAAAGGCTGTGCCATGAAATTTGGTGTAGGGAAAGCGTCAGGTCCCAGGAGAGGCCCTGGCCAGCTGATCCCAGGCAGGGACACCCACCAGGAAGGTGCTGAGGGAGCGGGTGAAGAGCACTTTGCTGCATCAGTGTCTCCTGCTCCACCAGCTGCTCCGTAAATCACGTTGGCTTCAGAACCTGCTGGCAAAACATAAAGCAGTCTCCATGCTCCAGCCACCACAAGGGTATTAATCAGGCTAAAAATATAAAAACAACATGAAAAACACCATCTAGGGGGTGTGCGGCATCAGACGCTCGCTCCGGGAGCTTGGCCAAGTGCTCGTATCTCAACTCTCATAAATACACTCCAGGAAAACACATCATCTCTGCAGTGCTCTTGGAGCACTGAGACCTCAGAGCAAAACAGCCCATGGCACCTGCTGCAAGGTAATGATTCTCCCTCATCACCTGTAGGGAGACTGAGATTTAAATGGCTGTCCTGCAGTGCCCTGACCTTCCCAGCACAGCCCTGGCAGAGTCGGTACTGGCCGTGATGGCATTGGCAGCTTGAGGATCAGCAGTGCCAGCCACATTCACACAAATCCTCCTGTTCTGGAGCTCCAGAAGATGACCACACATCCATGTGCTGTACCAGCAGCTCTGCCAGGGGAGCACCAGGCACTGGGATGTGGGAGTGTGGCCTGGCTGGGGCGACAGACACGCTCTGGTAAAAAACACAAAGGCTTTATCATGTTCAGGGAGCCCAAAGAACAGACTTGATGTAGAAAACACGCCCTGTGCATTGCTCTCCATTGCCCATAAAGCCATAAACCCCTTTCAAATGCTCCATCCCCCTAACTTTTGGATGTCATTAAACTCTTTATTAATTTACTCCAAATGTCTTCACTCATATTCCAGCACGGCTAACCCCATCAAAAGGAGACAGCACAGTGCTTAGGCAGCACTTCTGCTCTTCAAAGCCTGTTACTGAGATTAATTGCTTCTCCCGAGTCCTCTGTGAAGGAGGAACATGAGGATAGTTGTTCTGAGTGCTGGGTGTGAGGGGGGAACGAGATCCGAGGTAAAAGCAGAGCTCCAAGGCGTCACAGCTCTGGCTGGAGAGGATGGGCTGTGCAGGCTGCAGGGGAGGCCCCCAGGACTGCTGCTGGGCTCCATCCCAGATGGATATTCCTGATATTCCTGCATCTCCTCGGGGGAAGGCAAAGCCCAGGTGGGCATTGTGGTGCCACTGCAGAGCTGAGACCCAAGGTCCTGGCATCTCCCACCTCCGAACATCTTCCCTTGGGCGAGAGCCGAGCGTGTCCTCAGGCTCCCCTCTGCTCTCCCCTGACTGCTGCTGCCTGCCAAGAGCCTCTGCAGGCACCGCTCCCTCCTCCAGCCGCATTTATCCTATGACGTCACCAATCCCAGTCCATCCTGACATCACCAGTGACATCCCGAGTCCTTCCCCACACCCCCGGTGCGGCAGCGGGGCTGGCCAGGGGAGGACACGCGGCCCCGGCCGTGCCCTGCCCCACGGCAGGGTAACCGCTCAAGGCCAGCCCCAGCGGCACTAAGGAGGGCTGGCAGAGCGGGGCAGCTGCGGCACGGCCACCCCAAACGCTTCCTGCGAGCCCCGCAGGGCTCGGCTCCCGCTGGTGCCCGCGCAGGATCCTGCGCTGAGCCCGGCCCGGCTGCGCCCGCGCACCGCGCCCAGATGCGCGCCTCGCCGGGGCTCACACGCTACATCTGCTCCGGGTTTTGGTTTCCATCGTGGAGTTTACCACATCCCCCCCAGCCGGCTGCAGGCGAGGAGGCGAACATCTGGAAGCAATCGTGGCTGTCACGCTTCAAGGAGATACTGCACCGCAGAGAGGAGAACCCGATCCCTGCCCCAGCAGCTCCTCCCGCCCTCGGCACAGCAGATGAGCCAGAACAGCATCCTGCCACGAGCTGGCTCCTGCCCGGTCCTGAGCCCCTCCCGGGGAGCGCAGCACCCGGCACCAGCATGAAATCGGGAAGAGGGACGGGGCTGAGCCCCGTGGTGAGGCGGAGCACGAGGGCTGCTGGGTGGGGGAGCTCCCGAGGGACTTGGCTCTCTGATTTGGACACGGGCTGAGAGCTGGGGTTTTTCAGCCTGCAGAAGGTTGCAGGGAGATCTCAGAGCCCATTTCAGTGCCACAGACGTCCAGAGAAGCCGTGGCTGCCCCATCTCTGGAAGTGTTCAAGGCCAGGTTGGGCAGGGATTGGAAAACCTGGGACAGTGGGAGGTGTCCCTGCCCATGGCAGGGAGGGGGCACTGGATGGGCTTTAAGGTCCATCCCAAACCGTTTCAGGATTCTATGATCTGCTTCCTGTGGCCAGGCACCTCCATGAGCCCAGCCCAGCCGTTCACGTGTTTGTAAACCTCCTGTCACCCCAGCACACCCCACACCTCCCTGGTTTCCTCTGTGCCCACCCCCTGGCGCCCGGGAAGGGGATGCTTTTCCATGTAATTGAGTGGCCCGTGTTTTCTGTAGCTCACCAGGGCTCAGGAGCACCATCCCTGCAGAGCGTTTCTGGCAGGGAAGGAGCCCTTGTTCCTTTATGATATGGAATAGTTTCAGCATTAGTTATTCCAAATCATTCTGGTTTATGAGCAACCTGACAATTCGGCAGAGGCAGGAGGCCTGGGTCTGTACCAGGCACTAATAAAACCTGGAGAAGAGCTGCAAGCCTGTGCTGGCAGCTGCTGGGGAGGAAAGGGGATTGCTCGAGGGCACCACTGCTCCTGCCTCCTCCCAGTGCAGGCAGCAGCAACTGAGTTTTCCTCTGCAGGAGGGGAAAACCATTCCAGGCCACACTCCTGGCAGCAGTGAGCTCCTTCTCATCCCACTCCCACCTCATCCATTTCCCAAAGCATCTCTGGGTACCATCCTGCAACTGTAGAAGAAGGAAAAAGAGGCAGGAGCTTCCTCAAAATGCCCAACTAAGGCACAGAGGCATCTAAATAGCATCCAGTGCTGCTGCCCTGGCAGGCTCTGAACCAGTGAGAGTCCAGCACGGGGTCCCAGCCCCATTCTCAAGAACCCCCAGCACTGTCTGCAGCAGGGATGGACCATCCAGCTGCTGGTCTGGAGCAGGAGGGTTTGGGAGGAGAAGATAAATAGACGTCGTACATAGGAACAACAAGGGCTTTGTGAAAGCCATGAAGAGATAATAATGAATGGATTGAAATAGAGGGTCTATTTTTGGAAGGCCTGGCACAAGGTCTGACCCAGAAAGCCACCAGCACCACCTCCCTGTGCTTAGACCTGGAGCTCTGCTCCAAAGGCTGAGGGATCCCCGACCTGCCGCAGGCAAAGTGCTTGGATGGGCTGGGAAGCACCACTGAGAGCTGCCCTGCCCAAGGCAGCACCAGCGGAGCCCTTCTGGCTGCAGGAGCCCAGAGGACCCCCAGGAAGAGCCAAGGTAGCTTGGAAAGGCTCGAGGAAAATGAGGTCTGTGGAAACAGGCTCTGTATTGTTTGCATGCTGGATCCAGTTACGGGCCAGGTCAATAAAGGAACTGAATTTAGATTTTATGGCTGAAATAATTGCCTGGCATGCCAAGGACTCTTCAGCAGGGCAGCAGGTGAGGCTGTGCCTGGGTCTGCAGCTCCCCAGGCTGGACAGCACTTGCTGCTCTTTCATTCCCTCCCTCCTGAGAGGGAGACTGCAGCCAGTGGCACAAGTGTGGGTGACCCAGGCAAGCCATGGCCACCAGTCCCTTCCCCACACAGCACCCAGCCTTCCTCTCACATCTCCTCCTCCTTGCTTTTCCCCTGAAGACATTGTTAGCTGTGGGAAGTTCCACAGCCAGCAGATGTGGGGCTGGGGCCGGGCACAGGGGCAGCAGGGTCCCCTTGGCACCCCGTTCCCTTTGCTCCCAGTGCCTGTGCAGGGAGCAGCGCCTGCCCTGCACTCACCCTGGCCAGAAACACAGGCAGGGCTGCTGCTGCAGCCAGGCACAGCAGCCAGCGTGTCCTCCCTGCAGAGAGTGAGATGATTAATTAAAGTGAGAGGCTGCTGCCAGCAGAGAGAATGGGGCTCAGGTGGTTAATTGAACTGAGGCTGCAAATCCAGCCAGGCAGTTTCTGCCTATGGTCATGCACACAACGTCTGCTCTGTTAGGATTCGAGAGATAAAGGCATGAGAGGTGTGAGGATGTAGGAATTCCACGAGAGTCCCCATGGCAGCCCTTCTTTTTGCCTGGCACCCTTCAGCCCAAGGCCAGGCCAGAACCCCACAAGGGTGAAGACATCCCTGGAAATTGCTCCTCTGCTATGGAAATGCAGCAGTGCCCTCTGATAACTCTGATAACTCTGATAAGCATCACCTCGCTCAGCACAGCCCGCAGTGTTGCTGAGGGGGGTCCTCTCCCACCCCTGCATCAAGGTCACATTAGGATAATGCAAGTGTTGGGCAGAGCAGCTCAACCCAAAACTGACGGGAGGGAGCGTGTGACACCAGTGCCAGCTGCTGCATCTCGGTGCTCCCAAACATTCACACCCGGCAAACATCGGTGGGGCTGAGGAGTGGCACCGGCAAGGTCGCTCCGGGGCTGGACCCCTCCTCTCCCTCCCCAAACATCTGTGCAGATGTTAACAGGCGTGGCACGGCTCGATTTTCGATATGAAAGGCAAAGGGTTAGAGTTGAGCTCTTGGGTAAGCGACACCGAGAAAGTCAAAGTTTAATTGGCATTCCTGCCCGGGATGAAAGCCCCCGGCTGCCGGTGCCGGCACGGGCTGAGCGGGGCCATTGGTCACGGACCGTAAAGGCCACACACACACACAGGCGGCGCTGGGACAGCGCTCCCCTAGCCAGGGGAGCTGCAGCTCTCTCGCCTCGGCCTCTCGCTCCCCACATCCCTCACCGAGGGGCAGCAGAGCTGGGGAACATCCCTGCCCTTGGTCCCCACCGCCGGGAGTTAACGCTCCGTTGCTGGCTCTGCTGGCAACGCAGTGGGGACCAACGCAGCTCCCTGTCCCTGCTCGCTGTCCCTTGCTGCCTGTGCTCTCTGTCCCCTCCTGTCCCTGCTCACTGTCCCTTCCTGTCCATGCTCCCTGTCCCTGCTCGCTGTCCCCTCCTGTCCATGCTCACTGTCCCCTCCTGTCCCTGCTCGCTGTCCCCTCCTGCCCCTCTGCTTCTGTCCCGGCCTCCCTCCTCTCCATCCCCGCCCAGACCATGGCAACGGCCCTGACGTCTGCTGCACCTCCAGGGTGATTCGATTACGTGGGCTGAGAAAGTTCCTGCTGGAGCAGAAATGGATCCAATTATTGACGCTGGCGGTGGCAGCCGGGCAGGATGTGCTCAGCCGTGTCCACAGCTCCACTCTGAGCACAAGGTCAAGGGCAGAGCTGAGGAAAATTCGGAGCCTCGGGGTCTGGGCTGCTTTGTGTCCATTCCCACACTGCATGTCCAGCAAAGGCATCCCGTGCCCTGCTCTGGGGTGGTGGCTGTGGGAGGATGAACCCTACACTGCAGCTCCTCTTTCAAAGAGCCTTGAATAAGGATTCTCATTCCCTTCTTCCTTCAATTTCAGTGAAACTGCAATTCTTATGCAGAAGAAAAAGCCTTGAGAAAACAATCTTTTGGCATGTTTTTAAAGCAAAAATCCCCTTTTTCTTCAAAAACAGGCCAAAGCCTAGCCCATATTCCTTGGAAATCAGCCTTGTTCTACTTGAAAAAATCCCAATTTTTTGATGGAAAATTGGAAAATGGATCCAGATTGGCTCTAGGAGAACATGGCGTCGCAGCAAAACTTTCCATGAAAATGATCTAGAGTCTGCACAGACCAAAAACCCTCGAAAGTGGAAATTCCCAGTCCCAGCCCAGGACCATCCTGGCAGAGGCACTGTGCCACCAGCCAGATCATCCTGGTAGGATGGGATTGCCTCCACAGGGATGCTGTGCCCCCAAAAGCTGGAGTAGCTTCCACTACTGCTCCAAGAACATTGCTGTGGGCTCGAGGAAATGCAGCTCCCCTCCACCACGGCTGTTTGTTTGTTCCAACCCAACACGATAAAAGAGTCTCCCCCCTCCCCTGGATCTGCCCTGTAATATGATTCTGGCAGGGCAGGTTACCCAATAGGATTTCTATTAAAATGTGATTTTCTTCTGCTTATAATTTCATTATCAGGCATTTGTGTAGAGCATCGACCCCACAGGTAATATATGGGCAGGGGAGCAGGATTAGAGAGCACGGACGATTTCTAATGGAGGCTGCAAGCAGACGTGAAACAATCAAGGCTGAGTACAAACGCCATCATTTACTGGCGCCTGATGTGGAGAAATACTTCATCGAGGGGTGATTGCCATTTAACACATCTTTCACTTCTCCCATCTCTCCGGAATGAAGTGCCCGGCCGTGCCATCCATCTCCGGGATCTGTCAGCGCCGCTCCCGGTGCGCGGTGCAGCCGCAGCTCCGCGCCCGCAGGACGCAGAGATCTCCTTTGCTGATCAGAGCTCGGGGTGTTCCCTGGAAATGCAGCCAGGGACACAGCGGAGAGGAGAGAACAGGCGTGCTCGCCTCCATCCCCACAGCATCCAGCCACCCATCCATGCCTCCATCCATCTTCACCTCCCTCTAGGCTAAATTCACATCGCTCCTGTCCCTGCTGCGGGCACCTGCCCCGGGGGACCAGGGCCGCGTGTGCTGGAACTCAAACCCGGCCCCATTTTCTCAAACTCATAGAAGAATAACTAAACTCAGAGGGCTGAAATGCCGTTTCACGAGGCGGAAAAAAAGCAGGAAAAAGGCGGTTTCTCCCTTGCAGCAGTCTGGGGGTGGCGGCAGCCCCGTCTCTGCTCCTGGGCAGACGATGCTCAGCCCGGAGATGCCGCTTGGCATTCCTCCCACACCGAGGAATAAACACCGCTTTGTTTTAACCCCCCTCGCTGCACAGACAAGAAGCACTCCGAGCCTTTCATAAGCTCATCTGCATAATAATGCTGGCGAATTCCTATCTGGAGTGATCGGAGTGTCAAAACCCGGGATCCAGCCGTGAATTACGGGGAGGAAGCGTCGCAGGGAAAATGACACCGGTGCGGGAGGGAGAGGAGCTGCCGGAGGGCTGCTCCCGGGCCACGCGCTTTCAAACAAATGTCTGAGCGAGGGGAGAGGGGAGAGCGCGGAGAAAACCTGGGGTGCGAGCAGGACGCAGGCTGCTGCTGGAGCCCCGTGCCCTGGATCATGAGCAAATCCTTGTCTGCAGGATCCACAGCGCGGGTGGGAACCACCAGAGAGCCCTGAGGCCCCGAGCTGGGATGGGGCCGTGGTGCCACCCCTGACCAACACTCACGGCACTCGGGGGGGCTCGGGACCTCCCCGCCCCGTGGGAATAGAGGCCATACACCAAATGCGTGATTTCTAGGGAAATGCTGATTTATGAGCAGCAAAACCTGCTAACACCATCACTCTCCGACGAGGGAGCCGTGTTTTCTCCGGCATCTGTAGGAGCAGGGGCTGCTTTGAGCTGGAATCTTCCTGAGCCCTCCGGGTGTGAAGCTGGGCTGCGATAACTTCTGCAAACACACTCTGTAACCCGGCAGCTGAATTCAGCAGAAATCACGAACTCTGGCTTTGCGAGAAAAACAAAGCCGGTGAAATGAGGCCGGGCAAACGGAACAAAAGCTCCTTCCTGACTCGGGTGAGAGCAGGAGGAGAGGCAGCGCTGCACAGGCTGCGAGAAGAGAAGGAACCCTGCGGGGATGGGGCTTGCCAGGAGCAGGGACACCCGGCAGCGCTGCGACAGGAGTTCCTGCAGCCCTTCAGCCCTTCCCCAGAGCCCTCCAGCCCTTTCCCACATCCTTTCCCCTCATCCCTTCCCCACATCCCCACAGCCCTTCCCCAGAGCCCTCCAGCCCTTCCCCAGAGCCCTCCAGCCCTTCCCCACATCCCCACAGCCCTTCCTCACATCCCCACAGCCCTTCCCCACATCCTTTCCCCTCATCCCTTCCCCACATCCCCACAGCCCTTCCCCAGAGCCCTCCAGCCCTTCCCCACATCCTTGCCCCTCATCCCTTCCCCACAGCCCGTCCAAAGGGCTCCTTGGCAGGAGGGGGAGATCAAGCATGCAGTTATTGATTTATTCCAGTTATTTTAACAGATTACTGGAGAGCGCAGAGGAGGCAGCGCTGGGCTCAGCTGGCACAGCGTTTCCTCCTGACGGCTCCATCGCAGCCGAGCGATCGCTCCCCGCGGACCTGGGCAGCCAGGAGCCCCTGGCTGGTGGCCGCACCGGTGTCCCCGGCGTGGGGCGGCGTTTCTGTCCGGAGCCGGCTGCTGCATCCTCTGGCAGCATCCAGTTGTTATTCGGGATTTTTCCTCCGCCCCCGCCGGGTTTCACAGACATTTCGCTGTGCAGGCGGAGCTCGGGAGGGGGCTCTGGGCACAGCGATTCACCTGCAGCAGGGATGGGGCGGGAGGGCTCAGACCAGCCCCGCGGGGGCTCTCGTCCCCTCCAGAGCCGAGAGACTCCTGCAGAGCCGGGGCTGGGGGTCCGGGCCGTGTGCCGGAGTCGCTGTCAGCCTCGCACAGCCACCTTTTGTCGCCTTTCCATCCTATTACATATTTATCAGCCTCATTTGCATTGCCTTTGCATAAACCGCTGGGCCGGTCGCTGCGAAGCGTCTCTCTTGAAGACAAGTTGAAGTATGCATCTCCATAATTCCGCCGGCATTTTGACTTCCCAGGACAGAGCCTTTGTTTTATGCTATTGCCAGCAAATTCCTGGTGGGGTGGGCTCAGGTTTCCAGTGCACCGTTAGCACACAGCCGTTCCCATCCAGAGCTCCAGAGAATGTCCCTGTTCCCTTCCTACTCCAAACAGCAGCAGCCCGGATCCTGTTGGGAATCCCGCATCTTATTGAGATGCCTGAACAGAATTGGGATGGAAACCTTTTTTAAAAGCTCCAGGACCAAGGCTCTGCAGGCTCTGCCACCACAGCTCGGGGATGTGGTCATTCCTCATCCGGGTACTGTAACCAAAAATCTCCTTTTGTGACTCCTCACGGCTCCATTGAGTGAGAGGAAATATACTTTTCATTCCAGACCCTAATTACACCTCAGGAAAGGAGAGAATATGCTCTGTGCTCACCAAAGGGTCCCGGCATCAATCCCAGCTTTGGCAGGGTTCCCTCGTGGTTCCCAAGATGGTGCTGAGGAGGAGGAGGGTCCATCCCCCACACAACAGGCCCTGATGTTCCCAGTGGGAACAGGCAGGAGGAGGTTTATAACAATTTTCCATTTCTTGGTGTGAGGCAGCCATTTCTGTGTCATGTTCCCAAAATCATCTTCCACAGCACTGGGGGGACAGAGCCCTATGGGCCCGGAGCAGGCAGTGCAGGACCCCGGGATGAGGACACCAGCCCAGGGGAATTGATTTCACAGTCCCGGAAAAGCGAAAACCCCTCAGCAACAATCGCATCGGATGTTCCTGCAAACACATCCGTGCCCATTACCTGCTCGGGTCGGTGTCCTGGAGTGCTGGCTGAGTGCTCCCGCCTGGATCGATGCTCCCAGCTTTAGAAACCCACTAATCACCCTAATCACCCTGATTTATAGGTAACGTGTCTGGGCGGCACCCGGAGGCCTGTGCTTGTTCCGAGGGGAGGCTTTAAACCCTTCCTGCTTTTTAGCACTTCTTGGCTTCCAGAAGTCTGTGGCTGCCCCCAGCCCTTCGCTGCCCTCACTGAGTGTGCTGGAGCAGATTGCTGGGGCTGGGGGGCAGACGGCTGCCAGCTCCTGGGGAGGGGGGGGTCTATGACCACAGCAATTTGGGGAGTCATTGCTGTCTCCAGCACCATGGCAGCTCCAAGGTGCAATATCTGTGCTGTAATTACACCCTCGAGCCTGTTCTCCCCCTAACAACAGGTCCGTTACCTGCAGGGTTTGGCTCATAGAAGCAAGTCTGGTCACTCTGCAGCGTTCTGGGGCTGAGGGGTCTCAGAGCCACATCCCAGCCAAGCCAAGGAGCTGAGAAATCCCTCCCTGCCTGTGCCAGGGAGCTGCAGCCCAGGCAAGGGCCCCTCCAGCAGCCAACAGCATTCCCTCCCAGGCAGTGGGAGTGGGAGCAGCATCACTGGACCCAGGGCATGTGCCTGGGGTGCTGAGGAGCATCTCCACGGGATGCTGCATCTCCATAGGGTGCTGCATCTCCATAGGGTGCTGCATCTCCATAGGGTGCTGCATCTCCACGGGATGCTGCATCTCCATAGGGTGCTGCATCTCCACAGGGTGCTGCATCTCCACGGGATGCTGCATCTCCATAGGGTGCTGCATCTCCATAGGGTGCTGCATCTCCACAGGGTGCTGCATCTCCACGGGGTGCTGCATCTCCATAGGGTGCTGCATCTCCACGGGATGCTGCATCTCCATAGGGTGCTGCATCTCCACGGGGTGCTGCATCTCCACGGGATGCTGCATCTCCATAGGGAGCTGCATCTCGGGATGCTGCATCTCCATAGGGTGCTGCATCTCCACGGGGTGCTGCATCTCCACGGGATGCTGCATCTCCATAGGGTGCTGCATCTCCATAGGGTGCTGCATCTTCACGGGGTGCTGCATCTCCACAGGGTGCTGCATCTCCACAGGGTGCTGCATCTCCATAGGGTGCTGCACCTCCGTGGGGTGCTGCCCGCAGCCTGATGAGCCCGGGCAGGGCCCCACTCCACCGCCGAGCTCTGCTCAGCTAATCAAAAGGAGCTGAAGTGCCTCCCTGATTGCAGTAAGTGTCTCCGTGGGCAGCAAATGCCGGGCACTGGAGAGCTCTTCAATCACGCCACAAAATAGATGGCACAGCCCGAGCCAGCAGCCAGGAGCACTCGGGGGTTGCCTGGGGACCAGCACATGCTTGTGAGAGAGAGGATGGTGGGGGAAGGAGGGAGAGGGAGCAGTGACTCCATCTCTGGCTGTTTGGGGGGCTGCGGGAGACCCATCAGCCAGGCTGAGGCACGATGACCTCATGGTGTTTCTGGTCTTCAAATCTGTGAAACCACGGACTTCAGGTGTTTTCAAAGAATTTCCTGTATTTAAGGAGAGAGCTGCTCTGGAGTGCTTCCCTGGCTGCTTTACTCATGCCCTGTAAATAATGCATTAGTTTCACTTACAGGAGTGAAAACAGCCCAGGTTTGTGGCTGCTGCTCCCGGGGCTGCTCCCGCTGCAGACAGAGCCCAGCATCCCCCCCGCCACCCCGGGCTCCTTCCTCCCCACAAACTCCACTCTTAATTTCCCTTTTCCTATTTAATGAGCTGGTAAGCACAGGGATGATGCCTGTCTCGAGTGCCCTGTGCATTAGGCAGAGATGATCCCATTAGGAGCAGTCTAGCGAGCCTGGCTGGATACATCCCGTCCTGTCAGGGCTGGGGGCCAGCAGAGCTGCCGGCCCCCGTGGGACCCCCTGCCTTCCCCAGGGGATCAAAGCTCTCCTGGGGCAGTGCAGCCCCACGCCAGGACCATGCTGGTTGATGCCAGCCCTTTCCTGGGATGGATCCACACATCCCTGCTCTGCCATGCTCCAAGCAGGGCTGCCAATGCTTTGCAAAACACAGAGAGCTTCACCTGGGAGATGGACAAGTTTCCAGAAATGTGGGTCACGCTCCAGGGAAAACAGTGTTTGCAGCTGTCTGCTGGTGAGGAAAAGCAGAGAAGGGAAAACAAGTTCTGCTGTTGGAAGCCACGACCTTCTGATGCAGGGATCAGGACGTGGCAGCTCATCAGCTCCCAGCTGCCAGGGACACAGCAGGTACTGGGGTGTCACAGCGTCACTCTTCAATAATTCATCAGAAAAGGCCAAACAGAGGCAAGTGCTGGGAGCAGTGGCAACACGTGAGCAGCCTCTGGAGTGCCAGGCTGCAGCATGGTCCCCACCCCACAGCCAGCAGTGCTGGCAAGAGCTGCTTGGAAAACTTTGGGTGGCATCACTTCCAAAAACATGCCCGCTGATGTTCCCTCTGTCTCTCCTGCAACTTTTGTGACACCATTCACCCTTTACATCCCTCTTTCCCTTTTCTATTTCAGGGTAGGAAGGAGAGCAGCAGGAGCTCCTCCAGCACAGCCAACATGCCCAGTGCCTCCCCAGAGCCCTGGAGAACCCCGGGGGAGGCTGAGCCAGCCTTGCCCACAGCCCAGCTGCTCTGGGGCATCCCTTGTCTCACTCAGTGTTTGGGGGAGCCCCGAGCAGAGGCTGCACCCCGCGGCTGTGGGTGTGGATCCCTGCTGCCAGCGCCAGCCCAGGCTGTGCCTCCAGCCCAAAGCCAAGTGACACCACGCCCACAGCTCGCCCTGGGGCCGGGCTGGCAGGTTCCTGGTGCCCATCCTGCAGGTTAAATCCGTTCCCAGCCACAAATTAGACATGTCTGTTGAGTTCATCTTAAATTACAGTGCAGGGCGACCCCTGTAATTAGGAGCTTTGCTCTGGAAGCACATCCCTGCAGGAACGCCCTGGGCACGCTTCCTCCTCCCGGGGGCAAGCCGAGGCAGAGGGGCCCCATCCTGGCCATGGAGCCCTGGAGGGCCCAGCTGTGGGCACTGGTGGGAGGGAAGGTGGCATCGTGTGGTGGGGAGGGTGGCAGGGCTGGGTCCCCTCCGTGCCTCACAGCCCCGTGAGAGCTGTGCAGCACAACCAGTGCCTGCCTGGGCAGCTGTGCCAGGAATGGGTTTGGCTGCTTCCCTCTCCTGGAGCTGCCAGAGTCTGGAGCCAAGTGGCAGCTTCCCAGGTGCCCAGGCAGCTGCAGCATCTGCAGGGATAACTTGGCACCGCAGGAGTCTTTGTCCTAACTAAGGAAAAAGCAAAACACCCAGATTTAAAAAAAACAACCTGGAGGAGGCCAGGAGCTGCTGCCCGGGCCTGGGCTGTATGGGAATGGGAGAGGGGGCAGGGCAGGCTGCTCCTGCACCATGGGTCCCATCACAGCAGGATGAGGCACAGCAGCAGCAGCAGCGGGAAGGCGCTGGGCTGTTCCCACATCGATCTGGCCTTTGGGTCAAACAAACCCGCGCAGAACATCTGCAGATTTTTTACTGAAACTTCCCATTCTCTCTCACAGATGAAATTTCACTTTCTGGTTTGTTGTTTTTTAACCAGAATAACCTAAAACATTTCAGAAATGTGCTCCATGGCCCAGCCCCAGATGCCTCCCAGCATCCTCACTCCAGCAGCCCCAGCCCCATCCCGCTCCTCCCCAGCGTCCCGCCGTGCCGGATGCAACCGCAGCCCTCTGAGGCTGGGGAGCACCGGACGTGTCCCTGGCACTCCCCTCCTGCCCACCTGATATTTTTGTGGTCTGGCAATTGAGAGCCAAACCTCTCCCTGTTCCCACTGCCGCTGGTTTGGCACTGCTGCAGAGCCCGGGTGGGTTCAGCACAGAGCTCCAGCAGAGTCAGAGCTGCTCCAGGCAGGACATCCCTGTGGGGCCAGAGCTGCTCCAGCACCTGCGCAGCACCAGGACCTTGGTGGCACTGGCTTAATTCCATCTCCCCAGTCCTTCCCAGTCCCTCTGCCAGCCCTGTGCTGGGCACTCCCATTGTCCCTCCACCCGCCAACAATGCATGTTCCTGCTCTTCCCAGGCCTGGGAGGAGCCCCCATCCTCTGCATCTTTATTCAAACTGGGGTCCAACACCACCAGGCAGCAGCCAGGTGCCTCCAAGCTGTCACACCAGATGCAAACTTGGGCCATTGTCCCCCTAGAACGTTTGTCACCTAAAACACCCACTGTGTTTTCCTGCACACCGCTTTAGTCTGTAATTGCTGAACATAAATATATATAGACACAGAAACACAGTGAGCAGGCCACTATTTAAAGCCTGGGCAAGGAGGAGAACCAGAGCCAAGCCTGGCTTTTAGGAAAGGACACAGGTGCAAGCCGAGGACACGGCCCCAGGCTGTTGGCTGCATGCCAGGGCCATGGACCCATCATCCTGAAGTGTAAATGGCCTTCGGAGTTTAAATAACCACTGGCCGTGGGGTGCAGTGGCCAAGTCTGGCTGTGTGGAGCTGTGGGTCACCTTCTGCCCCTCCACATGTGATGGAATGCCCTGAGGAGCACCCAGAGCTCTGAACCCGGCAATGTTCAGCGCTGGTACGTGCGGGAAGCCAGGACGGGGGTGCCACAGAGGCCCCTGCTCTGCTCTCACACCCGGGCACAAAGGCAGGGCTGTGCCAGGCTCCCAGCCCGCCGCTGAGCCCTCCTCGATCGCCCCGGGAATTTGGGCAAGAGGAGCGGCGGCTGTGCCGGGTGGGCACCGGCAGAGCGAGAGCAGGGCTCGTAAAGGCCAGCAGACGGACCGGTTCCAAACCGGGCACGAACCGGCTCCAACCCGAGCCCAAAGCAGCTCCAGCCCGAGCCCAAACCACCTCCTGCCAGCGCGGATGCGGCTCCGGGGGTTTGTTTGAGTTTCCTCCCCACAAGGATTGACTCAGCGCTTCCTGCGGGCTCCGGGACCAGCAGCAGCCTCTGCCAGCGCCCCTGGGTGAAGCCACCGAGCTTCCCCGCAGCCCCAAGCGGCACAAGTGACCCCGACACGGCATCAGCCGCTCCTGTGCCCCGCATCGCCGGGATCCCCCCTCTCCCGGAGCAGCGATGGGGACCCCAGGCAGCTGAGAACTGGGGACAAGGAGTGACAATGCTGAGTGCCACCGCCGGGGTCGCAGTGGGCTGCAGCTGACAGACAAGCCCTGCCCAGTGCTCCCAGTGCCTGCACTGGGATGTACCTGCCCTGGACTCCACCCACCGCCAGCTCGGCCAACTGGCAGGTGACGATGCTGGGGCTTTGTCCCTGCGCTATGATGTTGCCTGTGATTTATAGGTCATTTTACAGCAGCTGTAAAGAGGCTGTAAATTATAGGAGGGGCATAAATTAGCCACGGACCCCTTTACTGGCCATAAAGATCTAAGGCCCACCACAGCTGCCTTTGGAGCTGGCACCCCGGGACATTCCCGAGGACAGCCAGGGGTGTCTTCAGCCAGGCCAGTGAGGCTGTGCCGACTTATTTAGCACAACTCAAATAAATGGGGCCTTTTATTCCAGCAGGGCCACAGAGCCCGAGTGTGACAGGTGGGGAGGGGCCGGGGCGATGGGGGCAGCCCGGGGGCTCCCTGCCCAGTCCAGACCTTTCCCCCTGTTTTGCTTGGGGGAGAAGTCACTGCATCCCCCCAAGGGGGTCCTGGAGCTGGGACCCCCAGCCCAGCCCCGGGAGGGTTTGGTGGCCCAGCCTGGACGCCAAATGCCAAGAGGCAGCAGCGGGGATGGGGACGACGCCTTTGGGTTTGCAGGTGGCTCTTTGTCCCATCTGCCAGCACCAGG
Source organism: Rhabdornis inornatus (assembly GCA_013397075.1). Classification (NCBI taxonomy): domain Eukaryota; kingdom Metazoa; phylum Chordata; class Aves; order Passeriformes; family Rhabdornithidae; genus Rhabdornis; species Rhabdornis inornatus. The sequence continues at coordinate 8,154 of VWZS01003029.1, read as the reverse complement.
GTCCCTCCCCTCATGCCACGTGTCCCCTGTGCCCTGCCTGGAGCCCCCACACGCACCGAGCCCCCCGAATTCCTGCGCTGTGCTGGCGGCAGTTGGTGCCCTGCTGTTCTCCGATGTGACCCTGGAGCACAAACAGCTTTGCAGCTCCTCGCCTGTTAATTACATTATGTCTAACGAGCAGGATCAGGCGGAAGGGATTAAACCTTGAATCTGCTTCTGCAGTCCTGGAGCATAGGAGAGAAAAGCAGCTTTATCCGTTCAGAATGGGAGTCACTTTTCACACCGGCTCCAGTCCCAGAGCTAATCTCCTTGGTTTGCCCAGAGCACTGACAGCTCCACACACAGGCAGGGCAAGTGTGACGCTCCTGGCCCTAGCCTCCAAATTTTCCCGACCTGATCCAGCCTCGGGGCCTGCTGGGCGCGCTGGTGCTCTGGCAGGGCAAGCAGGAGACCCTGCAATCCCTGTCCCAGCACTTGGCATTCTCCAAGGACCCTTCCCGTGGCTTCTCTGGTCACCACAGGACAAAACAGCAGTTCTGGAGAATTTCTGGGGGTTGCCAGCACCTCAGCATTTCCTGGGGCTGCAGCTGCTCACTGCATGGCAGGAGCATGGAAAGTGCCAGCTTGGGACGGAACTTGTCCCCAGACACTTCAGGGAACACCTTCCAAACATTGGAGTCCACACACACCGAGCTCCTGCGGAGCTCCCGGTCCCTGGGACCACCCAAAATCCTGTGGCTGGGCAGAGGGTGATGCCCGGGGCCAAGGAGGGGCAGAGCGGGGCAGGGAGGGACACAGAGCAGGCAATGAAGGCTCTGCTGCATCCTCAGGAACTGCCCCTCCGCAGGGTGGGGAGTGATCTGCAGCCAGAGCAGGCACCGCCCAAGGGCTCCGGGGCGAGAGATTTGCATGATTATTCGTCACGAATTTGCCTTTGGTTCCGAGCCAGGGGTCACCCGGGACGGGGCTGCAGCCGAGCTGACACCCGGCAGGGCAGCAGGGTCACCCTCGTGTCACTCAGCCTGGTGACAGGGCACTCTGCATTCCGAGAGCGGAGCATCACCTGCCTCCCCCATGGCCACACAAGCTCAGCCACTGAGCTCCCTGGGGACTTGAGAGAATCGAGGAATCATTTAGGCTGGAAAATACCCTTGGGATCATCAAGTGCCGCTGTTAACCCCACACTGCCGAGCCATCAGTCCATGTCCCAAATCCAGCCCTGAATCTGCCCAGCACGCTCTCCCTGCACCTTGGCACCTCTCAGGAACAACAGGGGGATCCTCTGCCCCCGGCTGGGCACGGGGCTTGGCTCCAGCACCGTGCCCAGCCTTGGTGGCAGCTGGTCACATTCCCGGCACGGGGACAGGGCTGCCGGGAGGGGACAGACACGGGGCTGCCCCAGGCAGTGCCATCAGCTGCCTCGGCTCCCTGACACTGTCCCCAGTAGCTGCAGCACCGGCAGGGGTGGGCTCAGCACCGACCCCTGGCCCGGAGCACAGCTGTGAGGCAGCAGCAGTAAACCTGGACTCGGTGCTGGAGACCCCAAGGAGAGCATCTGCAGCTTGTTTCCAGCATGAACTCCTGTAAAAAGGGCACCGTGTCTATAAATCCATCACGGGGAAGCTTCCTGGAAACCCAGTTTGGCTTCTGTTCCTCTCGTTCCCCATGCTCAGAGCCCCCGGGGCCGCAGTGCAGAGGCTGGGAAAGGTTGGGAATGCTGGAGGGGCTTCACAGGTCCCACCCCTGAGTCCTGCAGTCACCTCTCAGCACCCAGAGAGAGAAGGGGAGCTCCAAACCCCCCTGCAACAGCTCCCTGTGAGCCAGGAACCTCTGCCAGAGCCATCCTCTGAGCCAGGTTGTGTTCTGTGTCCTCTAGCATCAGCTAAAACAGGTTCCAATGCCTCCACAGCTCAGGAGACAAGACAAGGGTGAATTAAGTCAAGCGTTGGCAGGTGGAAGTAGCAAAGGATGCTCCTCCCCGGCAAATTAAGCCCAAATGAATTAATCAATGAGTCAAATTTAAAAAGCTTTTAGGCACTTATGCAGCTCTTGCTCTATATATACACCAGTCACCTGCTCCAGAGCTGCTGGTCAGGATGAGACCCTGGGGAGAGCTGGTGACTGAGTCACCTTTACCTGGAAGTGCCCTGCAGTCATTCTCTTCCTGGCACTGAGTCCCACCCCCTGCCCCCCCGGGATGCTGCAGGAGGAAATTGGCTGCTAGAGAATAAGGGAAAGGGCAAGAGGAGCCCAGCAGTCCTGGATGGTGAGAGGAGCCGTTTACAATCTGGAAGGGTGAGAGAGTTTAGGGTCTGTCTGTGGTTTCCTTTGCCTTCCTCCTCCTCCTGTTTCCAGCGTGTGGGAGGCATCTTCATCCGGCCTGCCATCAGCATCAGGCTCGTGTGGGTTTGGCAGAGCCAGCGGGCACAGCTCTCTGCCCTGCTCTATAAATACAGTGGCTTCTCCAGGGCTGTCTAGACAGGAAACAGCCTGAGAACTGGGAGAAAACTCCTTGAGTTAAAGGGGACTGGGACTGTGCTGGGAGCCCAGGGAAAACTGGCTGCTTGCTTCCAGATCCAGGGGATCCAAGGCTCTGGATGAGGGGGAGGAAGATGGGGAGGCAGCACAGTTACACCATGCAGCCACAACCACCCCACTGTCCTGCTCTGGCTCTCTGCTTCCCATCCTCATGCTGACCATTGCAGAGCAGCTCTAGGGATGGGATCCACTGGATCCCCATTCATCAGAGCCTGGGCAGGGACCCAGCTGCTTGGGTCCTTCCTTCCAGGCACTAAACCTCTCTGAGTTTGTTTTGCATTGCTTTCACTTTATACTCTTGCAGGGAAAGTCCTCATCCTGGTTGTTTTGTCCCCGGCTATGGCTTTTTTCCCTGTAAACATCCAAGCAGTACTTGAAAGAAAAAAACCAGCTCCAGTTAGTGGAGGAGGAATCATGGCCCGTGGGTAATGACACGTAATGACAGCCCTTCTCCCACTGGAAGGAGCTGCTGTTGGGCTTCCAAATGACAGCGTGCAGAAAATGCCATTAGCAGATTATCCAGCTGAAGAATCTTTGCAGGAACAAGAAGGTGAAATGCATCTGGCCTTGAGAGGATCTGCCAGCACCTTCTCAGCCGTGTCCCACACAGGAATGGGAGGCAAATCCCATGTCTGTCCAGATCTCTGCACCAACCCAGGCTGTTCCTCCCCTGGACACTCACAGGGATCCCACCAGGTCCAGGGACCAGTCCCCAAGTCCCCGTTCCCAGCAGGAGAGGGACAATGTGTGGGTGCTGTGGGTACTGCTGGAGGGGTTTGATAAGGGGATTGAGTCCTCATCTGAGGAGAACCCCCAAGTGATTTGTCTTGTGCTTGTATCATTTTAAAGGCTGTAAATTACTGCCATTTCTTATCTGGAGAGTCCTTCCCCCTGTGAAGACAAGATAACAGACTGAGGGGGTGGCTGCTGTTGCTCTGATGGACTTCAGCACCTTTATCTGCCCCTGGAGATCTTCTGTGGCCAAGCCAAACATAGCAAGAGGATTTCTCAGGGTGGAGAGCTAAGAGGACAGGATGGGCAGTGTCCTGGCCCTGCCCTGGCTCCAGAGCCTGTCCTTTCTCCAGCCCACAGCAGCAAGCCCAGGGATGCGCTGCTCCATCCCCAGGTCTCTGAACCTCTCTGGGGGTGTGGGCACCTCCACGGAGCCCGAGAAGCCTCAGCATGGATTGAGCATCAGGGCAACTGCTGGAAGAGCTGGAGGTCCCCTGGGACAGCTTATTAAACGTCCCAGGCCCGGCTGGAACAGAATGACATTCATACAGCATCTCAGCCTCAGTGCCAGAGGGGCAATGTCAAACAAACATAATTAATTTCCCTCTACAAATCAATCGGGGGCAGAAGTCAAGCTCTCCCAGCACAGGAGATACACTGCAGTAGATAATGATCCCTGCAGCAGCCCCAGGGGCACCTGCTCACCCCCCAGCAAACCAGAGCCTCCCCTGGGGCACGATTCACCCCCCAGCAAACCAGAGCATCCCCTCGGGCACATCTCTGTGCTCTCTTGGACACATCAGCAGTGAGAACCAGCCTGCAGTGCCCAGGGCAGGGAGCTGAGCCTGGCAGATGCTTGGGCAGCACATTTCTGGGATGGATGGCTCAGCCTTTCACCTGGCAGCTCTGGCAGTGTGGGGAAGGCTTTGTCTTTGTGCCAGGAGTGCCTGTGGGGATGCAGAGCCCTGAGCAGCCTTCAGCCCCATCTCCCCTCTGTCTGTCCTGGACAGACACCAGTCTGGGGACACGCTGGGTGCTGGCCCGGCTGCAAGCACCGCTGTGGAGTTGCCTGCCTTGCCTGCTGTCTGCAGACAATACAATATCATGTGATGTCTTAATGAGCCCCTCGGCATGTGACAATTGCAGGGGGGCAGAGCTCCTGCCTGGCTGGAGGGGCTGGTCCCAGTGCTGGGGTCTCGGAGTGAGGACCAGCAGGAGCTGCCCTGTCCCAAGCAGAGGCTGCCAGGACTCAGCCCTGTAATGGGGCAGGGGCAGAGAGCTTTTATCAGCTGTGGTTTAAAATGAGATATCACACTAACATCAAGGAAATGACAAAAATAGCTGGGCTGGGTGCTTTGAAGGCAAGGTTGGGTGGCATTGGAGTTCTGCTCTCCCTGGCTGAGCATGCTTGATCAGCTCCTGCCAGGTCTCCTAAAACTGCAACTGCGGGCGCTCCAAGCACTTCTGGTCCTGGAACACGTCCTCACCTCCAGAGGATGTTTGGGCAGTTTGGCTTGCAGGGGCTCCTAAAAAATGTGTTTCCCAGAGGAGCAGCCAAGCAGTGGTGAGTGGGGGAGGTTATGGTGTTGAGGTGAAACCAGGAAAAAGCCAGTTTGGTCCCAAAGTCTTGGCTGGACAGTGGCCCATGAGAGGGGCTCGAGTTGTCTCAGAGGTGGCATCAGCAAACCCCATCCCTGCCGAGCTGCCAGCCTGGGGACACTGTGCCGGGTCTCTCCGTGTGACTCAGATGTTCCAGATGATGGGAAGTGGTTTGCCAAGGCTGGGCAACACACCTGGAATCCCTGCAGGGTGCAGAGCAAACCCTGAGCCTGGCCGTGAGGGGAGAGTGGGAAAAGACACAGCCATGTCCTGGGGACTGGGACAGAGGGTGGCACGGGCACAGCCCGTGGACAAACAAGCGTGTCCTGCCCGAGCCCCAGCACCAGGCTGTGTCCCTGTGGGCTCGAGGGCTCACACTGCACCTCGGCTCTGCCCAAGGGGCTGGGGCACGTCCCACACGCTGTGCTGTGCCTGGCCGGGCTGGAGCCGCAGCTGCCTGCCAGCAGCCCCGCACCCTGATGTGCTCCAGCCTTTTCAGGGAGAGATGGAGCTGACAAAGTCTTTGTCAGTCAGATCTGTCAGGGAAAGCTCTTTGTTCTTCAGCATTTGCTCTTGCCTCCCCCTCTCCAAACCTAAACTAGATGCATCTGCTTTTGTTTTCTAAATGCAGAATTAGGGACTGAAAGGAGCCCCTTTGTAGTGGGGAGGAGGGGAGAGCTGCAGATCTTTCACGGGGAAGGCAAGGTCAGGGGGGAGCCTCTCTATTGTGCAGGGCCTCTCCTCTGCCGGCTCAGCCCTTTCTGTGCCCCCTCTCCACAGCCCGGTTCCCACTGGAGCCGCTCTGGGACGTGGGGGAACCAGCGCGGTGGGACAGGCAGCTCTCCCAGCTGCGGGGATGCCCCAGCTTTGCCTGTGCTGGATTTTGCTGCTTCCGATGCCGCAGCTGGGAGCCGGCATGTGCAGGCAGCAGATGAGGAGGAGGAGGATGAAGGCCACCCCGTGGCCTTGGGCTGGCAAGTGGGGGCGGGCAGTCTGACATCACTGAGCGTGCAGAGGGGCACGCGTGGAGCTGGAGGGGCTGTGTGTGTACATGTGGGGTTGTGTGTGTACATGTGGGGCTGTGTGTGCACATGTGGGGCTGTGTGTGTACATGTGGGGTTGTGTGTGCACATGGGGCTGTGTGTGTACATGTGGGGTTGTGTGTGTGTGCACATGGGGCTGTGTGTGTACATGTGGGATTGTGTGTACATGTGGGGTTGTGTGTGTGCACATGGGGCTGTGTGTGCACATGTGGGGCTGTGTGTGTGCACACGTGTGTGTGACCATGCAGGGACACAGGGGATGGACATGCTCCTGTGGGAGGGCAGAGCTCGGTGATGCCAACAGGTACAGCCCCTGTTTGTGCTTCAGGAGGAAGGGGGGTCTGCAGGAGGCTGTGCAAGCTGTGGGCTCTGGGAGCCGTGTCCCAGGGAAGCTGCTCCCCAAATGCCTTTGTTCCTCCTCAGCCAGGACAAAACTCTCCAAGCTCCGGCCTCACAAGCCTTAGAATTGCATCAGCAATGCAAATGTGTTTGTGGAAGAACCCTACACATCACACACTTCCTACCCTGGTTCAGGAGAAAGGCAGGGGCCCAGCATGGGTTGCTGATGCCAAGGAACTGCCCCAGCCCCTGCACTTCCCTGAAAGTGCCAGCAGTGAGCTCTGACTTGCTCCATGGTCTCTGCTGCTCCTCAGTCACAGCCATGCCCCTTGCAGACCCCCACCTGCTCCAGGAGGTCATTCCCTCCCTGTCCATCCTGAAGGACTTGCTCGTGCACAGAGGTGACAGCTCATGGTCACTTCTGTGCTGAGCCCTGACATGATGCTGAGGCCAAGGATGCAGCCATATCCTTGAGCCTCCCAGAGCAGGGGATGGTTTTCCCCATTTTCTGCCATTTCCAAGCACCTTTATTGATAAAGGCCCAAGAACTTGTGCTCTGTTGATGCAATCATGAAGAAAACCATGCCAAAGGACCAGCAGCCACAGAGGTGCTGCCTGTCCATCGTGAGGGGCTATGGTGCAGCCCTGTAAGGTCTGTTTTGGGGCCAGCATAGACAAGTCTGGGACAGAAGCCCAGTGGGATGCACGAAATGTGCGTTGGGTGAGTTGTGCTTGTGTGATCAAGTTCTGCCATCCTTGAAACGCTCCCCATCTCCAGCTTGCAGGTGTGCAACCTTCCCCCCTTCTCCCTGTCCACAAATCTGTCAAATCTGAAAAGGAAATATTCCGTAGGTCTTGGCATGGGGAGCTGAACAGTTGCCTGAAGCAGGAGGAGGCTGCTCCTGGGGATGGATGCCCAGCATTTGGTTCAAATCTATCGCCAGTGACTGACAGGGCTAATTCAGCCTGTCCTCTTCCCTCTTATAACTTAATCACTTACACATTGCCTCGGCAGGTCTTTCCCTGCTGACTGGAGATATCTTCATCCTGGGATGCCCTGACTTGGACTCATCACTGCTCCCATAGTGCTTCCTGCATAGAGGCTGAATGCCCTGCAGCACCCGTGTCACCCTGAGCCAGCCCAGCTTTGGGGGAGCTCATCTGAGTGCCCAGACTGGGGCTCTGTGAGCTGGGCTTCCATACTGGGGAGCACAGAAGTCAGGCTGGGCTCACTGCTGTGACAATATCCCACTTTGCCCTTTGTCTTGGGGACCGAGCGTGGCCCCAGCTGAGACTAAGCCAAAAGTTCATGTTGAGAGTTTTGGGGAGCCCTGTGTTAGAGCTGCCGTGTTCCTGCTCCAAACCTCAGCGGAAGGGCAGGGACTGCAGCAGTGGTGGCTCCTGGAAAGGACTTGGGGCGGATGACCTGGGACCCTTTAAACATCTGCCCTGGGTCTTGCTGGGGGTTCCAGGCTGCTCAGAGCTCTGCCTGCCCTGCATCTCCTGCCTCCAGGCCGGGTGCTGCACAGGATAACGGGGGTGCAGGCTGTCCCCTCGCCCCAGCCGGGACCCACGGGGCCTGGGGCTCCCCTGGTGCCAGCAAGAGCAACAGGGCAAGAGTGCAGAGGTGAGGGGAGCATCACGGCCAACATCCCTGCGCTGCCCGGAGTGCAGCCTGCGCTGCACAGAAGCCCGGGGGGACGCCTGGAATTCCCAGTGCCGGGAGGCCAGCAGGGTCTCCAGGGCGGGGGGCGGTCCGGCTGTGACTACAAGCCCCATCAGGCCGCTGAGGAGGAGGAGGAAGGCGGAGGAGGAGTCGCGGCTGTCGGCGGGGCGGTGCGGGAGCGGCTTAGTTCGGCGGCGGCGGGCGCTCGGCGGGACGCGGCGGGCGGGCAGCGGCAGC
>VWZS01003020.1:0-39853 GCA_013397075.1 Rhabdornis inornatus | reverse complement strand
TTGGCCTTGCAGAATGCACAATTGCAAAACAACAAAGGACCTAGCTACTTTAGGATTTTATCTCTCTATGTGACCAGATCTTAGCTGGGCCCTCCATCTAGAAGCTGCTTACATTTTGCCCAGTTGGCCCAGTCTCCAGCAGCATTTTATATCCTTTTGCAGGCTGATGTAACAAAGTCAATCCCAATCATCACGGCTCCCACATCTGTGGAATGAGAGCATTCAGGCAGTTCTTCCTGCAATTCCCATCTTGTGTTCTTATCTTAGGGCAAATCATGCTGTCCATCGGTGGAACTTGAAGGCTGGAGTGTGTACATTGGAGGGGAGAATGCATGCAAAGACATGCTACATTTGCATTATCAAATTTGTAGTCTATAGTCACTTTCAAGACCTTTGATAGACATTGCTAGCTTAGTGATTGATTGCCAACAGAAGGCCAAAAAATGAGCAAATATGGCACTTTAATATCACGGAACATAATATGCAACAGTGCAGCTTGTAAGACAGTGATACATACATGCTTCTGACCACAGTGTGGATTATTCTCACTGAAATTAGAATCACCTGGCTTGTGATCAAGGAGGAGAAATCATTCTCCAGAGATTATATACTGCTAGCTTTTTGCTACCTAATTTTATTAAAGTTTTGCTTGCAAGATCTAATTACTTCTTAATGTAGGAATGAAGATCTCTTCAGCAATGCATACAAGTATACATATGAGTACAAGGCAGAGAGAATATTTTCATTTGGTTGATAATTTGTTTGCTTATTTTTGTAAAGTGAGATCTAATTTGAATGAAAATACTTTAGGGAAAATACTAAATATATTTATAAATAATAAGATAAATTCAATAAATTTATAAATAATAAAATAAATTCAAGGCCGAATTATTTGGGTAACTTTCATGAAAAATGCAAATTTTTCTCTTTCACATATGAGGAAACATGCATCAAGGCAGAGATTTTGATTGATAATAGGTGGATGTGTGCATGTGCAGGAAAGGAGAAAGCAATTGATGAACAACTTTTGACTCTTGTTTGTCCAGCAATAATTGATGATGACTGGCAGATTTCTGTGGAGGAAGCAGAGACCATCTCTGAAGAAAAGGCAAGCTCCCAAGATAGGCCCCCATGGAAAATGATACCTTAGATAAGAAATTGTTTACTTAGAGTGACTAATACCAAGAAGCATCTCACCACTCCATAGGCTCCTGTGTTATCTTTCTGTAATTCTAGTGGTTCATTTTTCTCTTAGATAATTGGTTCCTTTTTCCTAAAGTCTTTTTGTAGATTGGTTAGTTATAGAATTCCTTAGTTTATTGGTTCAAAATACAAAACGCTTAAAACCTATAAAAGTCCCCTAAGAACCCCACCCATTGGATTTCCTGGACAGGACCCTTTTTGTAGAAGAAATAAAGATTCTATGGAATCTCCTCAACAGCATTTCTCGGTCCCTTTCTCTGCTGGCTCAGAGGTACATGCAAGCCTGATCTCACAAAAAAGCTGAAAGCCTGACTCCGGGCAAGGCTTGCACTTGTGGCTTGTAGCCGAGAACTGCCTGGGACTCCAGTAGAAGCTATTCCTTGTGGGATAACTGACTCTGGCTTGAGGAGGCAGTTTTGGGGTCTAACAAAGACCTCCGCACCAGCTACAGATTTCCAAAAAAAATCAGTCTTACCATTAGGCTTATTTTTCATTGGCCAGATAAATAAATTGGTACCCATTTCACATCATTTTTCTATGGGCTATTCATTCATACATTACCCATTTATTCCTACTCTTCAGAGATTTAATCACAGTACTATAGTGACATATACAAAAACAGAAAACCCTCTCAATGTGAAATTATGTGTCTGAACAAATCAGGGAAGGGAGGCTAATACACAAAACATCACATAATAATTAAAAATATTTTGATTGTAGCTGAAAAGATGACACAAGACATGACAATTCTCATTCCTTATAAAAATTGTTTAAGATGATGGCTCACCTATATTTATGGCTTTTGTGTCAAAGACCTGGAATGATATTTAAAATAAAAAGAAAAGTAACATTAATTAATCAGATATTATTAAAATTTCCTGAGTGTGAATGCCATATTTTAAGATAAGAATTTTTAAGTAGATGAGTTTGTGATCTTCATCATTTTTGTATTTGTACCAAATACAAAAATGAAGTTTAAGTTCAACAAAAGTTGAACTTAAAGTACCTCATTTGTGCAACTTACATGACAGTAGCTTCTCACCTTCTTTGTATAGTAAAATGTATGATTGATTCTTCAACTTGATCTTCAACCCTCTCTATGCTATGTGCCCTCTATCATTTATAATTTTGGGTGAAAGTTACTAGAGGTAAGTTCTTGTCTATCCCTTTTGGTATTTGCATTTCAATCCTACCGATTTGTCTAATCTTTTCCCAAGTTTTTGACATTGAGTTTTCTCCCTTCACAGAGTCCAGTCCAAAAGTTTGCAAGTTCATTATTCACTGTAAAAACAAAACTATTATTTTCTCTTTAACGTAATTCCGTATTTCAGTGAGTGCTACATCATTATAACTTTGTGAAATTTGGTGAATAACAATGATCCCTTCAGCTGTATCACTGCTTTTGTGATTTTATTAAAATGTTTTGTTTCATGGCTCCTTAGTGGGATTGCACTTGTTTCTAGTTAGACTAATGAGTTACTGAGAAGCCCATTAGAGATAAACTGAAGAATATTATTGTCAACCAGTGAGATTTCCTTTACTTATGCAAGTGTAATTGCTACAGGTAGAAGATATTTTCTCCCTCAACATTAGTCAAAGGGGAAAATTAGCAGTCATTATTGCTGAAGGTGACGAAGAATCATAGAATCTTAGATGAGACTCAGGTGGATGAGACTCAGAAGTATCACAGAAATTCAACTCCTGTCACTGCACAGGACAACATCATGTGCCCAAGAGCAAAGATATTCATTGAGACTCATTTTAAAGCAAAGCAGGAGACACTGAAGAGAAACTAGGCCCTGTCTGCTTCATTGTTGTGTTTGATTCCAAACCTCCATGCAGAAAAGACACGAAAGAGAATAGACACATTTAGCATAAAAGACAGCAGGTGACGTTCCATGTTCTGCAGAATTATTATGGTTACTAGCAAGTCTTCCATCTTTAACGACATGATTTTTTTATATATATGTTTGTCATACTGTGGTGCTGAGCATTGATTTAATCCTGAAAAACATTTGCAAACCTATTTATATTGCTGTAGACATCAATTATGTTCTCTGTTTCAATTCTTTGGTATGAGTAGAATTTCTGCTGCAAATGTCCTTGGAGTTTTTTAAAATAATGCCACCAAAATAACGTGGAAACCTATTTTTGATTCTGGTACCCTCCACTACAAAACTGTTGAACTATTGGTGAAAATGTTTCCTCCACAGCTGCTTCTACTAAGAAATTACCATATAGGAAGTTTTGTGAGGGTGATGATAGAAAAGGTAAAAATGTAAAACCTAAGCAATCTGTGGGTATCTTGACTCCTTGCTATCAACCAGCAGACATTTCAAATTCAGAGTCTGACCCCTGGCAAAAGATTTGTTGGAAGTGTCAATATGTAAGAAGAAAAAAGATAAAAGCTTCTTTCCAACAAAAGACAATGAATGTCTGAGAAATACTGTGTTTTGTATCTTTTCCAGTATTTTAATCAAATTATTATTATTACTTCTCAGTTTTCACTTCCTTTCATGTAGTATTTTGTATATATACCGCAAAACAGTTGGTTTGATTGTGAAAATGAGTTTGTCTTCTCACACATGTGGTTGTTAGTAGGCAAAAGACAGAGGAGATAATGGGCACCATGATTGTAGGAATGATATTCAAACACATGTATACCTGAAGTTTTATTTTATCCTCTATGAAAAGCACAGGTAGTCATGCTGTAAATTTTTGCCTGATTTTGCCAGCAGCTTGGACAAACACAGACAGGAAAGTAACTTTTATGAGTATTGCTGGAAGTCACCCCAGCTTGGGGTACATAACTTAGGGGGTAGAAGTACATAACAATCATCAGATTTTTAGTATACAGTCATTTGCTTTGGCTCTTCATAAAAGCATGACTCATGGAATCATGATCACTCATCCAAAAGGCATCATATTCTGTTACTCCTGAGGTTTGTGAATTTAAGTACTTTCTAAAATGCAAATATGTTGCTCACAGAGTTCAAGCTCTGTGCCCTCTCTATGTGGATTAAGTCCCATTGATATTTAGGTAGAAACATATGCAGTTTAAAAACTCCAGTGATTAAATTGTAATATAAATTGCAAGAAAACAGTTTCAAATAGAATCATCTTACTTTTTGACTGCTTAGAGAGAGTCAGCTACAGCAGGATATCTGACAAGATAATTTCTTTCTCTTCTTGGGATAATGCAAAATGTCTTTTTACTGCCTGAATTTGGATAATAGATTTTGTCATTTTACCTGGAGAAATTTAGCTTCCTCAGATGACCAAAAATTCTTCACTGTTGGAGTGTCTAGGTAATATTTCTTTGAAAGAAAAAGCTTTAAAAAATTAGATATTTGTTTGTGTTTGGAAGACTCCAAAACTAAACTCTTGCTAGGTCATTATTTCCCACTGAGTACACTTACTCAGAAGACCTTTTTATTTTAAAGGATCTTTCATCAAATTGAATTGCATCCCAAGAGTAAAATGCACTTGCATAACTGAAGTGCTAGACTCATAGCTTAAAAAAAATGCTTCATTTGTTTTTATTAATTTATAGCATGTACTTTACCATTTCCTAAACAGAGCTAAGCAATATTCTGTTGACACTGTATTTGTTCTGTCAGTAAGCTCACTGTCAAACATTTGTAAAGAGACCTTGCAAGTAATGAGATTTCACTATTAAAGCTATAATTTTTTNTTTTTTTTTTTTTTTTGTGCTGAGAGGTATTGTCTATGGAAACCTGAAAACACTTATTTATGTATGAGTTAATTATATTCATGTCAGCAGTCCCATTGAGTTAATAAGATTATTAACAGAAGAAAAGTTGCTCCTATTTTGGTGTTTTCAGAATTAGACCATGTATTCTATGTTTTCAAATTCTTAGAAGCTGTTTAAGCAGTTCTTTTCCCCCTAGATTTGCTCAATCCTAATTGTTAGACCTATATGCTACTGAGTAATGATATCCAAGTCGTTTAAGCAGCTTTAAAGAGCTAAGCCTAATATACTTGATAGGTGCCTATGCTAATGTCATCACTTTCCCCAGTCTCTGTGCTGATTTTCATAAGCATTGCTAATCAGTATGACAGAACAATATGATTTCTTTTTTAATCTCAGGAGTTCTTAGCGTGTCTTATATGTGGTCCCACATTGTAAAACATAAAAACCCCATACAATTATCTCCCTTCTTTCACAAAGGGTGTTTCCTGTATGTGAACGATTTATTTTCTTAGGCTGCTGCTGACAGAAGTGGGATTGTGTGGCTCCTGCTGTGATACAATACAAGTTCTTTTATTCCCTTATTTTTTAAGGAGACCTTCAATTTCCAAAGTAGTCTGAAATGTTGTGTTCCTTTTGTTGTCTGCATAATACACCTTAATTATGAATTTGAGATTAAATTACTTCAAAATGAATTTGCAAATTGGAACTAATAACCAACATTCTTCTATTACTGCACTGAGAAACATCTAGGCTTCAAAGACCCACAGGAATCCTGATAACGATGCTTTTATTATTGGTGATAAAATAGTGGGCTTTTTCCCCATGCAGAAGTTTTCACGATTGCAAGCTTATACAACCAATAAGAGAATGATGTCTTACAATGATACAGTAGCTTGATTCCCTCAATGCTTTAAAGATCAATGTTGGCTGCTCTCTTATTTACTACTTACAGATAGACACTTTGGTATCTCATGTTGTCTTGCCCTCTGACAGCACAGAATTCCTTTCCCAATTTCCTTTCACCAGCAAGGTCTCCCAAGCCTTTTTTCTAAAGGCAAGTTTCAAAAACAGCAACCAATGATGGACAAGATAGTGTTTATAAGTCACTTGAAGAAACTCAACCCATAAAGTTTCATGGGACCTGGTGGGCTATGTCTAAGGATTCGCAGACAATGTCTTTGAAAGGCTGCACCGTATATCTTTGAAAGACCATGGAGATTCTAGGCAATCTGTAACAGCTGCAGAAAGGGAAATGTCACATCCATATTCAAAAAAAGTCCAAAAGGATCACCCTGGGAAGTGCAGAGTAGTCAGCATCACTTAGACTCAAAATGGAGCAAGTTCTCTCGGAGCACATTTCTGGGCAGAAGAGGCAGAATTTGATGAGAGAGTCAGTGTGGGCTGCTGACGGTGTATCATGCATAACCTTGCAATAAAATGGCAGAATTTGGGAATGAAACAGGTAGATATCTCCCTCTATTATCTTGGGATGTCATGTGGTAGGTGTGTGGACAAAAAGAAGAGAAAAAAATTATCTGGATCATTGTAGTAGTCATCAGTTCATGTTTCATGTAGGGGGTAGTTACAGGTGATGTTCCCCAAGGATCTGTCCTGAAATATATGCTGTTTAAAGCACTGTGAATAAGCTGAAAGAGTACATACTCACCAAGTTAATTTATAACTTCAAACCAGGAGCATAAGTTAATACACACTGGAGGGCAAGATGGTCATTTGGAGGAGCCTGACAGAAAACAAGGAACAGACCAACAGAAAGCCTGTGAAGTTCACCAAGGACAAATGCATAATCATGCACTTAAGATGGAATAATCATGCCTTCTGGTATGATACAGAAATGGGGCTCATCAGACAGGGAGCAGCTCTGCAACACTGCAGTAAGAAAATATCAACTACCAGTGTTTCTGGACAACTAAGACTATTTTTTTCTCAGTCTGTATGAACAACACACTCGGGAAAATGATGATATCCCTTTGCTCAGGATTTGTTTGTCTCTATGCAGCTACCAATTCAGTTTACAATCTCCCAGCATGACAGTGATGCTTGCAATTTAGAGGAGTTCAGGGACGGTCACTGGACAGTGGGACTGAAGCACTCACCCTATGAGGAGGTGCTATGAGGCCAGGATTTGGAGCAGAGGAAGCTTCAGAGCACCTGACAGCGATCCAGTGCCTCTGGGGAAGGGATCAAGGGGATGGAACCTTCACAGAGGTGCCTGCAGGCAAGAAGAGACAGTAGATACAAACAAAAATGGGAAAGATCCCAAGTAGACATATGGAAAAATTCTCTTTAAATATAATGAAGTTCAAAGGAGGTTTGCAAGAGGGATGGCAGACTGTCTGTTTTCAAAGATTTCCAGGAATGGATGCACCCTAGTACCCTGAGCACCTTGGTCTGAAATTTCACTGCTGACTTTTATTTAAGCAAGAGACTTTCCCAAAGACAGACTCTTCTGATTAAATAAATTTGTGGGGTGAAGAGGGGAGAAAGTAGATCACTCTTAGTGGAAAATTCGTATGACAGAACATAACATTCTGGGTTAGTGTTGGCTGATTTATTGATATATAATCAGCATACCATAACATAGAATAGTGTACATTGGGAGGGATTTCTGGAGTTCAAAGTTCAATCCTCAGCTCAAAGTGCAACTAGATTAAGTTGTTCAGGATATTTTTGACCAATAATATTGACTGAGACAAGACGCCAAATATGTATTTTAAACTATGAAAATTCTACCCCTACCTACCTATGCTAAAAATTAAATAAGATTTTTTGACTGCAGATTATGACTGTGAGTTATCATGGACCAGTTTTAATTTGAGAACCATCATTTGTGGTCATAATGAGTCTGCATAGAACGCACCGAAATCAGTTAATCAATCATAACTTGGCCTTTGCCATTTATTAGACATAGCTATTAAACTGGACAACCAGCGCTAAAGTAAAACTCAGCATGGAAGGATATCTCTCCTTTCTTCTCAGGAAAGAAATGGCCTTTATGAGACTGAGGGAAAGATCTAGTCCAGGTGTCATGGAAAAGACAGACAAGGGATCTTCCTTTAACAGCTACATTAAAAAAGCAAATACTTTCTAAAGAAAAATGCAAGAATTCAAGTTGTCTTGCATAACCTGTGCAAGAAAATGTTTTCAAAGATCAATATCTCTTCCATGGAATTCAATGCAAGTTTTCACTGCACAGTAAGAAATTTGAACTTTTCATGGATACAAACTAGTGTCTTTATGGTGTTTAGCATGCTTTCTGAGCTAGTTTGTATATATTTAATTCTATGCTGCATTGCATATTTTAAATTTAGCCTCCCTTAGAACTGATCTAGTGAGATCAGACTAGTTTGCATGGCTACCTTCCACCTCTGCCTTTTAGTTTTCTGTTATCCTGAAATTTCTACACAGGGTTACTCAAGATAGCACTGTG
Source organism: Rhabdornis inornatus (assembly GCA_013397075.1). Taxonomy (NCBI): domain Eukaryota; kingdom Metazoa; phylum Chordata; class Aves; order Passeriformes; family Rhabdornithidae; genus Rhabdornis; species Rhabdornis inornatus. Next base: position 31,487 of record VWZS01003020.1, on the reverse strand, counting down.
CAACACTACAGGAACTGATTGCTTGTGCTGCTTTAGAAACAATGTATGAAAGATTTCCCCAAAGGCTGTGGTTTTTCAGTTTGAAGCCTGGAAGAATAGAACCGCTGCTGTGAAGCAATGAGGACTGAATGAAAAGACACTCTAGAAGTGCCGGTCTCTCTTGAAACAACTTCTTATTCCCACTCAGCAATTAAATTTTTCAGCTGCTTGTGTCTGGAAATTGCAGCATTATCCTACTGTCTGATTTATCAATTATGAGAGAAAAAATGAAATTAGGATGGTTATCAAAGTTGAGCTGTTGGGTTGTTGGTTTTGTATTTTTTTTAATTTGGATGTCTGAATCTCACTAGCAACATTTAAATCCTTTTCTGTTACCTAGTTTTGCATGTAGTTTGAGGAAAACAAGCAAACAAACAAAAAACTCATTAAAAAAACTCTAAAGCAAAATGAAACAGAAATGGATCTTTTGAAAAGTTACCTTGAAAAGTAAAAATCTTAAGTGTTCTTGCGATTCACTAGCCAAAAATCAAACATTCCTGCAATTTATTTCTTCAGCTTAATACCTACTTCTGCTCAGGGCCTTATCTTCTCTAAATATTGCAGACCTTGGATGCACACCAAGTTGACTTTTACCTACAGAAGCATCAATTTCTAAGTGGTCATTTGCATTTTTGCCAAATATTAATAATTATATATTAAAAAATAGGGCAGGTTACTTCACTCTAGAAATCTCTAATTAAAGCAATTTTTTCTAATCCTCCCACAACAGAAGAGATTCTGACTAGCAATTACAAAAAAAAATCATCTGTTCCTGATGATTGATGTACAGTCCAAATTGATTATTCTGCCTTTCCCTAACATCTCTCCAAGCTCAGCTCAACAACAAACTAGGGAATTGAAGTCCGAGTTGAATGTAAACAATATCTTCTCTTGCACTTCTCTAAAGAATGAGTAACATTGCCAGTGATTAATGCCAAGTTTATTGATGGGGTATGGTGATAGGCTCAAACCAATAGTGATTACTAGCCTGGTTTACTCTGGTGATAACATGAAGGATGAGCAGAACAAGATGGTCACAACACAAGTAAGAAAAGAAGAAAAGAAATAGCAGTAGAGGGCTAGGGGGTAAGCCTTCCTGGAAAGAAGGTATAAAAGAAAAAGTGCAAAGATAGGACAATAAAACAGTAATTGCAGAAGACTACCAAGTCTGTAGGATGTTTGAGGTCTATTAATTTAACATAATTTCAAAATGTGTTTCTTATTACTGCAAGACTTGCTGGTCTAGTTTGTGTGCTTAGGTTAGTATGGTTTTTGTAGTTACATCTAACTGTAGGTCAGGCAGTAGATTATCAGGTTTTAAAATCTCCTACAAATGCTTCAATGCCTACAGGTGTCAGGATTTTGCCCTTTTTTTCAGGAGTGACAAAAGAGTCATGTCTCACATTTGTTTCACCTCAGAGAATTCTCGGAGAATTTCAAAAGTGTTCCTTAAATACTGGAGTGAAAATCTGAACTTACTGTGGATCACTACAAAAATCTGAAATTTACCCTTCATGTTCTCGTTGGCAAGAAATTTGCAGTAAGTTATCCCTTTTTAAAAGTCTCTGAATGTGTTTGGGGAGCAATTCAATTGTGCATTCAACTTCCATCTATTAGTATGTCTATCTCTAGCGGTGAGGCAGGAGGTGTTTAGGAAAAAGCAAAAGACAAAATTAAAACCGTATCTTCTCCGTGACCAGGTAAGGACACGTCTGACATGAAGGAAAAGCTGCTATCAACCTAATTAATTACCTCTGGCATATTTGGCAAGATTTTCCTTCTTTTGCTCTTGGAGCAGTGTGCCACTGGCCACCACAGGCAGCAGTAGCACACGCACACACACACGCACACACAAACACACACACAGGGGAACCACCAGAGTTCCTTTAGCAGCCATGCGGTGTGAGTAACAGGCTCCTGTTTCTTCAGCCTTTCCCCTATGTTCACTAATAATGCTGCTGAGCTGCGTAGTCTGCTCTCCTGCTGCCACTTATTTCCAGCACTCTGCTCACCACTGCAACAGCAATTTCAAGTCTGTGATGCTTCTGCTGTGGCTTTCTTTGCTTCCTGAACAGGACAGAGAGAGAAGCTCATTTTAGATTGCCAAGCAACACATCAGAAGGCAAAAGCATTTACCCCGTATCTCTTTGTACTTTTGCAAGGAACAATAATTCCTAGAGGTGAAGAATCTAAATAAAGTTTATATTGCTACAGAAATGCAGTCCGGCTTTCTCTTCCTTTTTCTTCCCCCACAGTCAGATCAGGTGAACTTCTCCACTTTCACACATGCAGTATGTTAAATGTAGAAAGAAAAATGTCCCAGTTAAAAGAATTTAGAATTGGAATGAAAATAAGTCTGCCATCATTGTGTCATCCATCATCTATGTGCCCTTGGCAATTTTCTTTAGTCATATGTCAAAACTAAGTGAACCAGAAGCAAACTGAGCTGAACAAATAATAAATTGGAATGAGAATGAAAAAAACAAAATAAAGGAAAAAAACCCAAACAAACAACCCAACCTAAAACACTCAGAAAAACTTGCGCCAGTCTTCTTTTTCTACAATAAATTGTTCTGGTGTCACTCTACTGTTTCTAACATGACAGTTTTTCTATTCACTTCTTTTAACTCTGCTTGCTGTTAAAATATTCTGAAAATGTCTAGATCACAGCACCAGCCCTAGTTTCACTTTCGTAGTTGTAAACATAGAAGATTATAGATACAGTGAAATTACCCACAACAAGAATCAATACTGAGGCTGAGTTTTCAGGGACTCACCATGTGTAATTAAAGATTAGATCAACTAATTTTAACCTTTAAAATACTGCTTCTCCCTCATTCTGCATGAGTACCTGGGAAGGTTTGAGAGTACAAAAGACACATTTTTCCTAGGCACATTTTTTTTTAATTTCTAGCATTACTAGACTTTTTGTGGAGAGGAAACTGAAAAAGAAAATCTCTGAATCACTCAACATTTTGTCTAATAGTTCTAGATTGCCAGAGCATCTTTTTTAAAGGTGATCTCGGGAATCAGATCACCAGAGCTGTCTAGTCATACAGGATCTTAAGGATAAACACCCCTTCATGGAAAGTTTCATGCACTCTTACTATTCCCTCTTTGCTTCTGCCTCCAGCTGTTAATATCAATTCTGTTTTGTTGAAGAATACCATTACAATCTCTTCTGGTACTGATGTCAGACTCTCACAAATGTGTCTAATCCCAGATTAGTCCTTGTTTAGGAGTAAGAGCCTTCAGGCTCTCTCACAATGCAAGAGAAAATCCTCCTTGGGAGAGAAAAATGCCTGCCTCAGTCTTTCCTGATGTCCTGATGGAGAGTGACTTCTTTGCCAGGGTACAGCCTAACCGCCCTCCACTGACCACAGAAATCATGTAGGGCTGCCACCCTGTCTCGCAATGACCTGAAAAGGGGAGCAGTCTTCCAAATCTGGAGCCTTCATGGCTCTGGTTGACTTCTGTGTGTGGTTCTTGAGCTGTCTTCTCTTTGTGGTCCTTAACTAATAAGTAGGGTATCTTGATGATTAAGACTCTTCTGAGAAGGCTTAGGTTTGGAAAACGCAGACGTTTCACTCTGGCTTTTCTCTGACAAAGTCAGTTGGTGTTTGTTGCTGAAACACTGGATTTTACATAGAGCCTTAGACCAGTGATGATGGCAGGAGATGGGAATTCAGTCATCAGACTGAAAGGCAGTCATGTTGGAATCTCTCACTAACTCCTCACACCTTTAGTGTGACATCTGATTTCATGTAAGTGTGTGTGTATTTCTCTCCTGAGTATGTTCAGATGGCTAATCAGAGGTCTTTTGTCATGTGATTATTGGTATCCCACTTCACTGACACCTGATGTATTCTTTCATTAGTGAATGAACTAATAAATAAAAATAAATATCTGAGTTAAGAAGAGTCCTTAAAAGCAGTAACTGAGGAATTCAAGAATTGGCATGAAAAGTGCTAGAAGTGTAACAGGTGCAACCGTGCAACAGCTGTGAAATCTCTTCCAGTCAAAGCAAAGGAGGATTGAGAATCTTGTTTTCACCTGTCCTCTGACAGAGAACCCGTGGCAATCTGAATATACCAAGGATTTTCCTAGACCCAAGGAAAAAGATGTTATGTAGCTTTCCACCTATACTATTCTTATTTCAAATTCTTTGGAAAAAAAGGGTGACATTTACCACATGTCTGTATGCTGCTTAGAACAATTGGATATTGGTCTATATTTGCCGGTAGACATTCCCAACATTTCAATTATTTCTCTTTTTTATTATTATTTTAATGCTAGGAATTCCCTTAAGGGAATTTATATTGTTCTAGTGTTTCTCTTTCCTATTAAGGCTCATTCTTAATCCCCTTGAGTTCCACTCCCATAAGCCACATATTCAAAGCCAGAAATAATTGCACCCAATAATTATGCCCTCTTTTGCCCATTGTTTTCCTGTTTGTTTATTTATTTATTTATTTATTTATTTATTTAAAGACTGTGTGATTGTGTCAAAGCAACTGCTAGCTAGAAGTCCATGGCTGTTAGCAGGAGATATGAACCTACCTTTCTCTGCAATAAAGGAAAACAATTTATCTGTGTTAACTGTTGCCTAGTGACTTTTATGTTTGTAGCTCACAGCACTCTGGAGCCTGCAAGTAAATAGATTTACATATCGTTGTGTCAGATTACAGGATTCTTAGTTTTCTCTGCCTGAAGATGAAAAATAGGAAATAGGAAATGATAATTTGGCCAATGAGCCTTAAAACATATGTGGTCTTTGCACAGCAATTACCTTTCTCTCCATATATACAAAGAAAGTATTCCCCATAATGGTAACACATTTTATGTAAAGTGATATATGGTTTTCATGGAGACCTTTAAGCAGTAGCACACCTGCTTTTCCTCCAGATGAGACTGAGCTCAGGATCAGTAGCTGACTCAAGAGTCTCTGGTGTGGTACTTCCAGCTGCTAGGTTAACACAAACCTCGAGTAAGGGGATAGGTGTTCGCTGAGATTAGTCCCTTGCAACACATCATACAAGGTAAGTCGCCCACGCATGGTCTGGCATGTTTTTAAGATTTAGAGAGTGAATATGTAGAATTCAGAGCAGCCTAGGAGCAAAATAAAAGAGAATCATACCTGAAATCCAAGATTAAATCTCTTCCTGAGGTGTTTGGAGCATTTCTGTTCTCTACAGATGCCGTGTTTCAGATGAATAAACACAAATGCTGTCAACAAGGCCTTAGGGAAGGTGCTTGCACTTCCAGCCAGTCTGGTTTTAAGTGAGCGCCTGATGTGAGACAACCTGATCCATGCAGGGGACATGGGACCTCATGTGCATCCACTTGCACTGGTAAGGCAGGGCTGCTTCTTGGACCCAGCAGGATGCAAAGGGTACATGGGGTACATTTTTTCAGACCCTTGCTCAGCTGCTAAAGCTAACTCCTAATGTTCAGAAGTGGGACACATTCTGCAAGTCTATCTTCCTTGAGCAAATACAGAAGTTCTCTCGGGATTTTACTAAGACAAAAGTTCCCAGAATTTGTCTTGTGAGAACAGAAGGTGGTAGGGGTGATGGGGACCACCTTCTGCAATGTTCAGTTTCCTTGCTGTATTATATAACCTTTCTGTCATTCAGAATGTTCTTGTACATAATTTTAACTGCTTGCCAGATATAGAGGGAAGCTATTGCTTAAAAGTATTACAAGAAGCAAGTGGTGGTTATTTCCCACCCTGCTTATCTATAACTTTCTCAGGTTATCACAAGCCACCAGATAATTCAAACTCCATGGTACTTATCAGGAGATTAATATCCCACTTTCATTACATATGTGCAATTACTTCTTTAGCGGGATTGTGTATTATTTCTTATACATATATACTTCCTATTAGCACGCTTACTCCAAATTAAAAGCCGTCACCTACCAGATTAATAATATAGGTACTGAAGTATAATTTGTAATATATTGATGATTACTTTGTTTGGGGAGGCAGGACAAATTAGCCAAAGGGGTGGAACAATAAGGATAAGTTACAGTCTGTTAAAGCTTCATGTGAGTTCCCTCATTCAGAAGGAAGGCAGCCATCGCTAGCCTATTCCCTAAGAGATTTCATTCAGCTCTACTGGATTGAAGCCCTGTGACTTATACATTAAAGCATCTACACAAGGATTCAATAAATGCTTTGCAGTGCAATTAACCTCAGGTGAAATAAAGCATTAACTCTTTTCTGGAGGATCTATATGTAGAAAAACTGTCTTATAATTGTAAATGAAACCAAATACAAAAGCAGAATTAGGCTTTCAAATAAGTGCTTACATAAACGTGGTCAGACCCTGTCAGTCAGCAAAATGACAAGGTATGAGAGTTCTCGATTTCTAATTTTTCTAAAGATTAAGTTTCTATAGAAAATATAACACAGAAAAGAGGACTTTACATTGGTTAAAATGATTAAGTTAAATTAAGCTGAAACTGTTTGAAAATTATTTTGGCACTTTTTGTGTATCTATGTGGAACGAAGCCATGAATATGGCAGAGGCCAGATCTCTTGAACATGCAAGAGAAACAAGATAAAAATCTCTAAACCATGGGAATAGAGACAAAAATGTACAAATTCTGTGACTTTTAAAAGCACTAGGACAAAAGTATAATATTTTAAGTATTTGCATCACAATTTAAAATATAAACTAGAAGGAATGCAAGTAGAAAGCATAATAAATGCCACTAACTGACTCAGTGACTGAGATATGTAGCTGCTGAAAATTATGTAGATTGTTACAGCTTCCAATTGATTAAAAATCTGCACATTCCAAAGTAAAGTATACTAAGAAAATTAATCAGTGTGAACTTATTGACAGGAGTTGTTTTTGAAAGTGAAATAACTGCAGTCCAGGCTGAATAAAAAATAAGTATGCTTTCTAACAAAATGCAGACCCGTTGCTCCTCAGATCCATTGTCAATATGTGGTCCTCTGGCATTTGTTTAGGGAAGATGATTTTTGTGTCTTCGTGAGTGCAAATAAAAAAGTATTTATGCATATATATAAATAAAGTATCTGAAGTTAAAACTCTTTAATAAAAACAACAGAAGCTTTCTTGTGTCATCCAGATGCATGGTATAGCAAAAATAAAAACATTAAAAAAAACTCCAAACAAAAACTTGTGCAAAATAACGTATGTTATACACAGTCTTTGTATTAACACATAAAATCAAGCCAAAAGATTTTGCATCTAAACTACCAAAACAGAATTACTTTTGCCTCATTTGCTTAGTAATGTATAGTGTTGGGATATCCCAGGGTGCTTTTTTCCATTGTAAGAAACTTTGGCAATATGTATGCTTTCAGACTGATTGAGCTATGTAAGCAGCACCATGTCTCACAAAGTGATCAGGTGACATGAAGAATCATTTTAAGAACAGCTTGTTTTATTACAGTTGTTAATGTTAATGTTGTTGAGTTTATATGGGCAGTACTTCAACTTTGTTTAGATAAATCAGAGATATGTTTTGGGCAGATCATCTCCTAAATATATAAGATAAATATTTTCTTTGGTTTTGTAGGTTTTCTAGTTTGGGGTGGTTTTTTTTTTCAATTTAAGGCTATTAAATTTGAAGGTGAGCTGTCTCATAAAATTGTGAACCTACTAATCTCATTCAGAGCAGCTGGAACCCAAGGTATGGATTTTTTTTGAGTACTCCAACAAAAATATAGTTAATTTGTCAAAAGCCCTTTACAATGCCACATCCAGAAATTACTAACTATGGGAGTCCAAGCAGGAATCTGCAATGATTTGCATACAAGTCTGCTATCCTAGCCTGTTCAGAAAGCCAGGGAAAATAATGAGCCACTGGCAGACCGTAAGACCTGGTGGTCTGTGACAGAGATGCCAGTACATCCATTTCACACACCTGTGTGTTGAAACTGCAGCACACCAGGAGGAGAGAGAATGGCTCCAGCTATGAAATCACTCACCATGCATTGCATGTCTCCCTACAGATGTTTCAAGAAGCCCGCAGTTCATTTTGATACAAACAAATTTCTACCATCAGTTGACTGTACGGAATTTGAGTACAGTCAGTTATTTTTGCACTTCCCAGCACCACTCCAAGAGGAGATTCTCTGCGCATTTGGGGCCAATCTGATGGCAGAAACCAAGAGGTGAGAACCCCAAAATGTCATTTACATGATAAACAGTGCTTGGATGCTCCCCCAGCACAGCTGCTCTGCTTCCACAGAACTGGGGAGAGATTTCCACGTGGCATTTACCAGCCACATCCAAAATCATCTTGCCTGACAGTTAACTGGGTTATTTCTGTGTCAAATCCCATCTTTCAGGCATCACATGTGACAGCACTTCCCAGAGCCTTATAGTTCACGCAGTCAATGACACCAGACAGACTGATAGCCCAAGGTCTGCCTCTATCCTTGGAGATGCTCAACAAGAATTTTAGGACACCAGTAACCCCATCAATTGATCTCTGTGTTGTTGTTGGGACAAGGTATCATGTACTTCCTGGCACCTCTGCAGTGCTCTTTGTCCTGCTAGTTTCTAACTTTTCAAGTAGTGAGCTTTAGAAACATTTACTTTTTCACACAGCAAGCTCCACCTAACCTCTGACAATGCCTTTCTCTGACAGTAATGTTTTCCTGCACAGTTAATAGAAAAGATAAGAAGTGGGAAATTATGAGCTAAAAATATGTGAAAATCCAGATTGCTGCAGTTAAGAGGAAGAGCTGAATGTGGTTTGATTAAAACGCATATGTATACTACTTTTCAGTCAATTTACATTGTTGTACAGAAATCAACAAATGGGAAATTCAAATATAAATCAGCAGCTCAGATTGTATGGCCAGTTGTCAAGTCTGTGATACCGATCCTATCAGTACACCTATTTAAATGCTTCCTTTAATTATAAGAGTATTTACATTCCAGAGCTATCCAAGATTTTAGTGATTGTTCTGATGACTTAGGCCTGCATCATGCTTAAAATTCATAAATCTGAATGTTGATTGGACAGAAGTATGAAAGAATGAACATCCAGGTCAAGCCTTCATGAAAAGAAAAAGGTTGTAATTTTAAAAGTACATTGATGGTCACTCTTTACTTTATTTATCCAACAAGAAGGCCAAGCAGGTAAGGCAAGCCCACATAATAAAATAAGATCTAGCTGCATTTTTAAAGCCTAATTAAAACCTAATGCTCTACACCTGATAACAATCTAATATTGTTAGAAGTTAATATTGAAATGTGTAAAATAATGTGTTTCCCTTAAAACTGTCAGTCAAAACTATAAAAAAGATGTGCTACTATTGTTTCAACTGTGAAAAAGTTCTCCAAATTTTCTTTGTTAATTTTTGGATAATTAGTTGAAATTTGGACACTTATGTCACTGATCCTATTGTAACTAGTAGTTCTTTTTGTAAGGGTTGGACTTTCTTCCTGTAAAATATGATAAATAAAAATTCTAAAGCAATTTTGTATCTCTGGCTTTTAGTAAAATATTTGCAGATTTTTTTCCTGTGTGAAAATTTGAGCGGAACTTAAACTAAGAAATTTATACTTTTCATATGTGTCTCAGTGAGGTATCTCCTCCCTCCTTTTTAAAACTTTGAAAATAATAAAAACAAAACAAAACAAAAGGCTTTCTATTTTCCAATCAAATGCCAGAATTAACAGAATTAAGCTGTGTGATTGCACTGTATTGTGTTCATTATTAAAACAGCCTGAAGGATAAAGTACAATTTAGGTGATGTGTACAGGGAAGTCATGTTCTTCAGAAGTGAAGGTATCTGTACTAGCACTTTGGCCATCAACAACGTAAAAGCCAGTCTAATAAAAAAGAATCTAAAAAATATCATCTTTTTATGTTCAAAGAGGATCAAATCCTAACATGAATGAAGTTTGTGTCCTTTATATTTTTGTCCTCAAGTATTGAAGACCTCACTAGGAAGAGCCATATCACACTAATGTGCATTTAAGAACCTCTGTGAAGCCTAGTATGAAAAAAAATTTCATCATCAGAGTTGATTGTCTGCCACTTGAGCACAGAATTATGTATCTTAGCATTGCATGGAATAAATACAATGAGCCTTGAATCTTGAGGATAGTACCAGAAATAAACTGCTTTAGACAGTTTCACTGACAAAATGAGGCTAAACTGGGTCTGTTGGAGGTGCAACCAAGCTACAAGGAGATGAATTATCTATTAACAGGCTTACAAGAAAAACTGCTTGGGGCAGAAAATTAACTACAGCGTAATATATGATATGACAACAATTCATAACAGAAACTGAAAGGCTGAAAAGTATTGTTGCATTGGCATTTAGCACTTTCCATGAGATAAACACTATTAATTGATTTGGATTTGATATGGTCATAAACATGTAGCCTAATTCTACTTTTATATAGCTATTAATCAGAATTAAATCTAGTCAAATCTGTAGCTCCACTCATCATTTTCAGGCTCCCAAATATCAAATTAAAAAGGTGGAAAAATTAATGGCAAAAAAGAGGCAAATTTCATTTCTACTGGAGCCTCTGTCCAGAATAACATGAAATGTGTGAAAAACCTCTTGCATATGGGTGCTTCAAGTGAAGGGATAGACACTTGTTATTGAAAATAGAAGAAGTGAAATCTTCTGCAGAATCTGCCACGGACTGCACTTTAGTTCTGCAGCCAAGAATGTAATTTTAATACCACATTTTTCTTTAGAGGGATGGAGTGCCTCTCAATGAGTAAAGGCTGAGAGAATTGGGACTGTCCACTCTGGATAAGAGAATGCTTTCGGGTGACCTTACTGCACTCTTTCATTACCTGAAGAGAGCCTACAAAAAAAAGGTGGAGAGAGACTATTTACAGGAGTATGTAATGACAGAACAAGAGGAAATACTTCAAACTGAAAGACAGCAGATTTAGATTAGATATTTTAAAGAAATTATTTTTTGTGAGGGTGGAGACGCACTGGAATGCATTGCGCAGAGAATCCCTGGTACTGTGTACAGCCAGGTTGAATGAGGCTCTGAGAAATCTGCTGTAGCGGAAGGAGTCCCTGATCATCGCAGGGGGCTTGGGTCTAGATGTTCTTTAAGATACTTTCCAACCCAAACCATTCTATGACTCTGTGATTCTATATGTCACTAGAAATCACAGTGGAAAAATGCATGAATTTGATATGTTGTGGTTTAAGGCAAAATCAGTATCAAATTAATATAAAATTATCTTCAGGTTTTTCTCATTTGGAATGACTCTAGATTTTGCTTTTCAAAATGTCTAATTGTTTTCCTAAGTTAGGAGAGTGGGGAATATATATGGAGGGTACCATTTGATTTCCATGAGACTAATGGAGCTGGCTGCTATTTTAAGCAGAAACCTGTTAGATTGATATTGCATGGGGTGGAGGGGGGTTGTGAAAATTAACAAAAATATGATAAATATATATCATTAGATATCAGAGCTAACAAATCATTTGGATAGATAAAATTTTGTGAGCCTTCAGACCATGTACAGACTTGACATACAGGCTTTGGAAGTCTGGTCATGTTGATTTTGAATTTTCCTGGGTTGGGGAGAAGCACTTGTAAAACAAACCAGTTTTTATTGGAATATTTTGCAACAAAACCAATGCCCCCAAAGAAAAGAATGATAGATGTGGCCCTATGAGTATAGATGTCTGTTTCCCATTGTTACAGACCACTTGGTCTTTGTTCTACAGGTAATAACATATGTATTGACAGAACCTGTTGCCATGCTTCACCATGTAGGGCTCTACATGAGGAATTCTGCTGATGCTCATCATTACTGAGGATCAGTAGCAGAATCCAGATGTAATTAACAAATGAGGCAAAATCCAGGGGAGAGGAAGGTGTGAGAAAACAGTAGATTCATAAAGTGTATAACTTTAAACACATACACAGTTTAGGGATTTTAGAAATATTGATTTCACCAGCATGGTAAAGACTGCTGTATTCTACACATCCTGACCTTCCTTTGATAGCCAGAAAGCAAATATACCAAAAAAATTTATGGATAATACTACAAAAACAAGTCTCTCATGATAATCTAATACAATTGTTTTTAAACTTTCTGCTCCCTTTTTTCTCCACTAAGTTTCAACCTTTTCAGCAACTAGAAGTTCACAAAAAGACATATCATCGCAGTATATCCGTGTTTCCTATACCATATAATTTCAAAGCCATTGAATACAGCCATACTTAGGGAAAATGCCTGTGATTTGGTGGTTTATGTTTTTTATTATTTTATACCATCTTCCAACAGATTTTTTACTATATTTGACATATTGATGCAAGCAGTATTTTGGTTTTCCACTTCTAGCAACAAGCTGTTCTATTTCTCACTCTTAAACATATTGTTTATATTTCAACAGTTCCCTGATAGGAGGGCAGCCAGAGATATATTTTGGTTCTCATCCTATAAGAGGCTTTTACTACCTTTTAGTAGAGAGCTCTGGATATCTGTAGATTTCCCGTGGGACAGCTAGCTTGCATAGTCTGGAATTGCATTAACATTCACCTTTCCTGGCCAGCTTGCAGCTTACCAGCTGTGTGTTTAGTTATACCTTGAGTCCCTGTAGGACTGCTTGTCTCTGGTCTTGTGAAACAAAGTAGTGATGGCTGATGTCTGCAGCAGATTTCAAAGTATCTGAACGAGTCTGGTGAATGGGATAGTTTGAGTAAAGTAGCAGTGTGGAAGCATGCTCCACTTCTCTCTCTCTGTACTTCCCAAGTTTCTTTGTATTACAGAGCCAGGAAATGCTTTGGTTCTGTGCAGCCCATTTTCACTGGTGTTTGTGAGTTGATTGTCATGTTGTGGGGTGGTTGTGAAGCATGGTTTCATGATCACCTGTGCTGCCTTCACCTTTATTCCTAGAGACACTGTGAAACTCTCAGCAAGAGACTGGGGAATGGGGAGGTAGCATCAGGACCTTCTAATACCTGGGCATGAGTAGCTCTGGGTTCCCCACATGGGTCCATAGGACTTATCCAGCATGGTGCTGCTGTCACCTACAGCCATCTGTGAATAACACTTCTTCCTTATACTCTTCAGCCTAAGCACCATTCCCATACCTGAGGGGCTGGTGAGTTAATTGAACTATTCCTGTGGCACAATGACCATTTCCAAGTCGTGATCTCTAGGCCTTCAAAGGGATCTTCTAAAGAGATTGGTTATGCAGAAGTTCATAATTGAGTCTGGTACTGTCTCATATCCATTTAGTCTTGAGCTTGGATGTGCGTCTCTTCCATGGTTTTCTCACCTACCAGATCCTACCAACCCTTTCTTCCTTCTACACTGCTATTCCTACTGACTGCTAGGAATAAATCTGTAAGCTGATGAGGTAGGTACCTGGCCAGACATGGCTTCAGAGTGCTTGGATGTTTTATAATATACAAAAAAGTGATTAATCTTCACCCTCATTTGATGGTGTGTACTTTGCTTTTCTACATCCAACAGCCTTTGCAGTCACTGTTTTTTCTAATGAGCAACAGAACCTACAGCCAGAATGTGCAGATACACAGGTGAATATAGAAGGGAGGAAAGTTAAACAGAAGTATTTTCATTTTAGTGAACTGCATAGTCTGCAATGCACAGTGATGTGTTACCATATATGTTCCTTAAATGTCTTTTCAAACAATGCCATGCTATAGGGACTCAGCAGTGTCTGGGTCAAGGTCAAGGTCAAGTTAAGGGTGACTTTGCTGATTGCTGGAGACAAAAAACAGCAAGAGGCATGGGTCAAGCTTTGCCCCGTGAATGCAGATGACCCTTATATTTTTCATCTATTTTATTGCTTTTTTACTAATATAAGTGTTGTGTTGCCTATATGTTACCTCCTTGTTTAGTTTGGCTTTTGTATTTTCAGTTAAAAAGCAGCATCTTGAGGCAGGGGATCTGTTCAGGAAGACATCTCAGTTTCCGGTGTGTTTACACACTAAACCTGTAAGAGTAATTTGCAAAGATGAACCAAGGAGAAATTAGAAAAGGGGATATCCTTGGGCCCTACTTTACTCTCTGAGTGACTTTGTTACTGTTGCCCATGAAGATCAATACACTTGGATTGATAGTGCTTTTGCTATTGGCTCTCCATAGAGTAATTCTGCTGCAAAAGATGTTTCCTTCTACTGTGAATGTTGCCTGTCCTGAGTCCACAACCTCCTTGTCCCAGTCTTGACAATTTGGGGGAACAGATGGTATCACTTATGTATGAGAGTGGCTGCACGGCTGCATGCAAGAAATCAACTGCTGCTCATTTGTAGGAGTTGTTAAAAAAACAGTGTCCTACAACTGAAGGGAAGGTCAACAGATGTCTCCCGGTGCTAGCTTTTACAGCCTATCTCTCAAAATCAACTACTTTCACGCAATCAAATAACAAAGTTTTGCTTTGGAGGTTGAAATGTCAGATCATTGTAGGAATGCGTTTGCTTCTGTGTGAGACTGGCTGCTAATGGATAAATGCAATTATGAGCAATTGTTGTGGGCAATTAAGTGGTATCTGCCAGAAACTCTTCTCTTGATCTTTCTTGTTTTCCAAACAACCAGTACCTTAGTTTTGGCCCACCTGGCTATTATCTCTCTCTCTCTATTGCAAAAGAATGTGCTAATGGTGGCATGGAACATACAGGAAAAATATAGAAATGCACAGACAGATTACTCAAGTGTGTAAGTACCATAAAAGTAAAAAAATTTACGGATGGTACAAGTTCAATGAGATATTCTGTTACACAATTCTTATTTGAATCATTTGAAGTTATTATTGCGCTCTGTTCAAGGATTTTTTTTTTTTTGAGGATTTTTAAAATATGTTTGGAGAGAGTCAAATATTCAATGTTGAATCCTTCAGGTTGCTCCTTGCTTTTTGCTGCTGCAAACGCAGTTTGACTTACTTTGATACTAATATTTTGATGCATAGAAGTTGGAAAATGTAAAAAGAGCTTCATTTTTTGTTTGTCTCTCTGAATAAAAGCAAATATAATATTATCTTTTTATAGCTGTAAAGCAAGTAATTGGACATCTGCCGGTAATCAAAAGGGGAGAAACAAAAATTGTCATTTTTCAATGCCCAGAAGAAATCTTTTACTAGTAATAGCCATGCTGTATTTTAAATTTGAAATAGCTAAATAGAGGTTGACCCATGCAAAATTAGGAAATGTTTTTTGTATTACATATTTTGCAATGCCTAAATAAACTCATGATTTGTCAATGCACCTTCCTGCACAATATTTACAAATTCTACTCCTAACAAGGTTATTTTTACACTTAAGGATGAAAGTGTTGAACCAGCAAAAGGGAAAAAAGGACTGCAGATCTTCTCCTCCATACTATTATTATTATTATTACTATTATTGCTATTGTTATTGTTATTGTTATTGTTATTGTTATTGTTATTATCATTATTCCTCTTCCTCCTCCTTCTCCTCCTCCTCCTACTCCTCCTCCTCCTCGGGAAGTAGTATTTACTACTCCAGACAAGAAAATAATTCCAGAAAATGTGTGCTTTAAACATAAAAGAATTGTCTGTCCTATTAAGTAAATAGAGGGTACTCTCTCTATAGTGTTGAATGGCTTTTTTGGGCTGGGTTTCAATTAATAATTTAAGTTTCATCCTGTCACCACAATTGTTCTACTTACATTTGTTAGTGGATATGATGCAATTGGCCAGCTCACCAATGACAGGCACTCCTGTTAGGTCTTTCCATGGCTTGTGTAGTACCAAGAGAACTAAAGTTTTGAGTCTGATCAGGCATTAGGCTAATTCTCTGGTAAAATTCTGAAAAGAATAATGTCAAAGACTTTACTAAAGTCCAGGTAAAGAACATCCACACAGCTCTTCCCTCATTCACTAAACAGGTCACCTTGTCGTGGAAGGAGACCAGGTTGGTCAAGCTGTACCCAGCCTCTCCTAAACCTCTGCTGACTGGGCCTGGTACCGTGATTGACCTGTATGTGCTGCACACACATGCTCTAAATTAAATCATCCAGCTCATTTGTTCTCAACCAAGTCATTCATCCATCAAATCCATTCCTCTGCATTTTAGAGGCAAGAACATTTTGTACAACAGTATCAAAGTGCACTGAGCAAGTATAGGGAGATGACATCAGTCACTCTTTCCTTTTTTACAAATGCTGCAATACACCACTGAATGACACTGAATTTGTGAGGCATTATTTGTCCTAAGTGAAACCACATGGCCGTTACCAATCACCTTCCTGTTTTCCATGTACCTTAGCATAATTACCAGAAAGATCTGCTGCATGATCTTGCCAGGCAGAGATTTTATATTCACTGGCTGTAGCTCCTGAAGTTTTAATTTTTCTCTTTTTAAAAATGGGGAACGGATTTTTCAATCACTGGAAAGTTCACCAGAATGCCACACTGGTATTATGGATAAGGGCCTAACAACTTCTTCCATCCGTTCCCTCAGAGCCTTCATATGCATCTCATCAGGTCCCACGGATTTGAGTATATTGATGTTCCTGAGATGGTTTGAACTTGACCTTATGGGTGTCCCTTCGTTTGGATTTTGTGAATTGGGTTGTGTTGCCAGGTTTCTTGTGAACAAAAACTTGTGAACTGAGACAAAAAATTTTTTTAATATCTCACCCTTCTCTATGTCAGTTGTAGCTGAATCCCCATTTCAATCCTGTACAGGTGGTATAGTTTCCTTCATCGTCTTCTGTTACTCTATGTGTCTGAAAAAACTTTTCTTATTATATTTCACATCCCTAGGCAAGTTCAGTTCCATCTGTTCCTTGAATTTTCTGATCCTCTCCTTGTGCTCTCAGGCTACATCCCTCCAGGGATACATATCATCTCTCCAGAATGTATATCCCTGTTTCCAGTGCTCTCCACTTTGTTTTGTGTTTTGGTTTGGCTAAGAGGTTTTGATTTAGCCATACTGACCTCCTCCTGCCTTCCCTGCCTGACTTCTTCTTCTGTCTCTAACCCCACCTCTCTGACAAATTCTTCTGCAACAGTTTTTCTACTGAATTAATAGGTTTAACTGTTCCTCTTGTACTAGAAGTTTTCCTTAATGCACTCCTCTGCTTTCTTGGACTGCTTGATATTTCTTGTTGCACTTTCCTAGCAGATGTCTTGGTGGCTGAAGACCCCTATCAGGATCAGAGCCCATGACCATGATGCACCTGAAGAAAAACCTTTTCATCAGCCTCCAAATCTTGATCAGGGGGCCTTTACTGGGCACCTACCTGAAAGTTTCCCTTGTTTTATTGGTGTCTAATTTTCACCCATCAGTTCTCCACCTGTGCATTGCTGCTCTTTGAAGACAGCTCTGTGCAATCAGCCCTATTTTTGACACAAAGGGCACCTCTCTTCCTTTGTCTGTCACTTCAGAATGTTTTGTAGCTGTCAGACAAAGCATGGAGGCTTCATTCTGCTTCCTGTCTCTCTCTTCCAGCTCAGGGAACTGGGAGCCCCCAAAACAACAGGTCTTGCTATTATAGAAGCAAAGAAGGACTTAAGTACCTCTTAATTTTCCTTATTCTTTTTCACTCTGTTTCCATCTGCATCCAATACTGGACGTCCTGCAAAGGATCATCCCTAAAGGGAGCAATGGGTACAAATCCATAGTTCTGTCTGTTGCCCTTAACTTCATTTTTTTATACTTTTTTCTTCATTGCCTATATTATGTGTGTTTCTCTCAGGTTTTATTACAGTCTATTTTAGAAAAAAGGGCTGAAGAAATACTGTTGCCAAAGGTTTTCTCTTACCTTGTACAAATTTCATGATTATGAACTACAGAACAGATTTTTGTTTTCTATAGAAGAACTATTTTTATGCATAGTTATACCAACAATAATTATAAAGGAATAGAACTCTTAAAGCTTTCTACAGAGTCAAGACAGTGCCTCACTCAAGTTTTGAAGAAATACTTAATGAATTTGCAGAAGAAACAATCACAACATAATTTAAATGCTTCAAGTAAGAACTTTTTACAGTAAACCAGGTAAACATTCAAGTTTACACATAATTTCTTTCTTAATTAGCCAAAGGTACATATTTGATCCTCATCATTTGATCCCTGAAACAGGGAGTGAAGCAGAGTTACATAATCTATTAGTTCTGGGAATTTCTTCTTTTAAGCCAAAGCTTTTGGTCTTCATTCTGTAGAAAGTAGCTTTCCAGAATTCAAAAGTACATATATAGGTTTACATTTCCAAGATATATGCATTTTAATAAGAACAAGCCTTGAGCCTGAGTAGTTATCATGAACCTAAAATGGAAGAATGAAACTAGAACTGTTTTACACTGCTATATTAATCCACATATGCGTATATAGTGCTTCTCTCCAAACATGCTTTAATGAACTTTAAACTACAAGATGAAAAGCTACAAAATACAAGTACATGTCTCTGCTTAGATTGAGTAATGTAAAAGCTAAAAATATTCTCTTTAAAATAGCCTAAAATGTTTTGATAACCATTTAAGTAAGGTTTTAATGTTCTAAATTATCATTTAAAATACACCACCTTTCAAGTCTCTGTGTGTACATCAATATCATGACAGGTGTTCCACCTGCTAAAGAGTTGTCTCAGATGCAATACCACTGATAAGTGATTATATTTGAATTACTGCTTAAATACTGCTAGTGATGGCTTCCTTTGCTACTCTTGTACAAACTGAAAATATTTTCCATAAAATATTTACTACAGAACTGACAACCATGAAAATCATCTATTAATACCTCAGTATTGTGCCTGGCAGGTGTAGGTGTTGGGTTATTATGTATCGTCCACCTGGTAATCAGCAACAATTTTTTATTAATTCTAGTAATTAGGGTGACTCTCTGCAGAAATAACAGGGCACAACTAATTCCTCTGACCTAATCTCATATAGTCATATTCTCTGAGCAGTTCTACCAGGATGGCCACCTTCTGCATCACTACATGGCATACAAATTCATCACTTATGGTGCTTTTCTACAGTAACTGGAGACTGGAAAGCATCTGCTAAAGATCTTCCTGTAGCTACAAAATACCTGGTGATAATCACAGTAGTATGTGTGCAGTGTTGTTCTTGTTCAGGGCTTTTGCCTTGAGAAAACTCTAAAAGCTCCATATCTTTGCAAGTTCTAATTTAATTACACTTTGCATAAAGAAGTTCTTTCTGAAGTATTTATATGGATAATTTCTTCCTCAATGTTAATAACACTATTATTTTTTTAACTAATTGCTTTATATAAAATTTCGTATTTTCTAGTCTATCTCTTTAGGTTTTGATTCCTCTGTATCTGATAAGCAGGTCATGTCTATTTGCTTTATAATTTTTAAAGTAAATTTTGCTCTTTTAAGCTTCATTTCTTCCTCATATGTCATGAAATTACACAGAAAGCCTATGTGTATTTGTGTATTTTATTTGCTAAAAGTTTAAATTCTAACTGAAATCTAGAGTACTACTGAAAACCTAAAGGATAAACATCCAGTGAGAATATTTTGTCTAATTAAAACATATCTCAGTTGCATTCCCAGCTCAAACACAGACAGTGCAATTCATTAAATGAAGTGATTCTCATCCCTAATTATGAAAACTGGCAAACCCAAATCTTATATGGGTGTTCCTGTTAACAGTTGTGTAGCTGTCAGGCACTATCATAGAGTAGCAGTGTGAGGCAGCTGACAAGATCACGTATAAATTTAGTTACCATTTCACTGAGTGTGTTGAAGGAAAATTGTTAATGGAAAAGCAAAATCACAAACTTTTTCAGGATGATGTAAGCATTGGAAAAAAAAGCTTTATCTATGGGAGCTGTCATATAGAAAAAGATCATATTTTCAATAAGCTTATATATTTATACAGCCTATTTCTTTTTCCTTTGGATACCTCTTCTCTCTCTGATTCTTTAGTTCTAGTTAAATCATGTTGCACTTTAAGAGGATTTTGCATCTGTCTATTGCAGTGGTTGCTCTTGAAAGAGAAGTAGTGCAGTGAGGCCACACAATCTAACTGGTATTGATGTTGAAATACAGCCTCTGGCAATCTGAATGGATCAAAAGTACAATTAGCCCAGGGACTCTGATATGTGCACTTCCATAATTTTCAGCTTGTGGAGAAAAGAAGAAATTAACATCTCCACTTTCTCATCTGCAAAAGAAAGATAGCACTGTTATATGCATGTTTCTCTAGGGATATTGCTGATGAAATATGATAATCTAATTAATTTGCAGCAGTGTATATTGTGAGGTATAGTTTTTTCAAAGCTTTATATGAAATATCAGTCTGCCTCTTCATACAAAAAGCCTGTAGCTAATAATACTATATTATTGGAATTTTCATATGAACAGTCAACTGAAGCTGCAGGCTTGCACAAAAAATACTACTGCAAGATTCAAGTCTATTTTTCATAGCCTTGAGAGTCATGAGTCTCCTCCATGCTTTAAAGTGAAAGAGAGAGGAAAATGCTTTTATCATTAAAAAGTATATTTGATATCATGTGATCATTTTAGAAAGTGGTGCACAAATATTCCTCCATTAGAGGTTATTTTTTTTTTCTCTAGAGAATCTCTTGTATTACACTTAATCATTGTTCATTAATTAATTAATCAATCATTAATGACTAGGCAAAAGTGCTGTTTACTGTATTTAAAAGCCTAATTCAGTAACCATCTTCCAGAGATGTTCTATGCCTGTACTTCTTCATGAATGTTTTATATTTGAAGGTGTATTGAAGCATTAAAACAGAAATCTTAAAATTAACCTCAGTTAAGAACATAGAATGTATTATGAAATCTTGTAAAGAGACAGAAGTAAGAATTTATATCTGTACTTGGTAGAAATTGACATGACAAAATTATCCCAGGAAAAAGGGGTATTTGGCATCCTCACACATCCTCACACATAAAAATTAGTTTTGCAAAGCTATTGTTCAAAAAAGAATACTACTGTGTCCTTATGCATTAAAGGGAATGCATACTGAATCAGGAATGATGGATTACCATGACATGGATGTTATCAGAGTTGTGGAGTTAATGACTACTATTTTTTTCCCTAGTACTTTTCTGTAATTTCATGTAGACTTTCTATCCTTGCCTTGATTAAGTCTATTATTTCTATGGGGTTGAAAATTTTATGGTGATCAAAACCTTTAAGACATTTTTAATGGAATATAAACATGTGAGAGTGCCAAAATGCCTGCATCATACTAGTCTCCTGAGGCTGTTATGAAATACTCAGCCTGAATTTATTTCTACCACAGTGTTATTCAGCTGGGCCACCTCTTATCCTACACCTGGCAGTAAAATCTCAGCATCTACAGAATGCTGATATATCTGCATCTATAGATGTTTCCAAATCAACAATACTGTATAACAAGTTGGTCTTTAATTACTTTAGGTAAGCAAGAAGGCAAGAAATCATAGGTAAAAATTGCTAGAATGTGATCCATGGACTCAAATATTGCTGACTCAAGACAGTCAAGACTGTAGCCTTGTGCCCATGCTTATACGCTATTTACATTTTAGAAATCTTCTTGCATTGCCTTAAAGATGTCTGTCTGGTTTTGTTTGGATATTGATGTCTTGCAAAAACTTAATCTTGTGATCAATTTGTGACTATTTGTCTGCAGAATATGCAAATTGAACACTCAAGGAAACAGAACAGTTTCAGGATTCCTAAGCCTGAATTTGACTACATTTATGTAACAACATTGAAACTCAGTGCATCAGTATGCAGCCCAGAGACAAGTGTTTTCCTAAATACGAAACATAACCTATGTATGACACATTGTTCTGTGTTTTCTACAAATCAATCTTTAATTCACAAGTTTGTCTGTATAGCCAATGCACAGTGGGAAATTATTAGCTAGTAAATTTAGTGCATGATGCAGAAGGCTGGAGAAAACGTTTTAAAAAACTATTCTACACTTCATGTGCTGCCTTAACTATCATGATTATTTCCTTGATGTCACCACATCCATGTATAAAATAATTCTCTCCCTGTTCAGAGGGAGGCTACATTGAATTCATTACATGAGTCATTTAGCTAGAACACCTGTAAGTGCATCCTTTAATAAAATCAAGACTGAATAAAATCTGCTTAGAGTTCTGCAGGGGGTCAGGAAATGCCCCCTCACCTTAGGCTACTTGTCCTAAGCTGAAAGTAAAATGGTCCAAAAATTCCTGATTCCATTCAAAATTCCATCCTGTAATTTTATAATATTCAGCTTTTGTATCTGAAATTAAATCCAGGCTGATCCAGCTAGACAGCCTCCTCTCTACATGTATATGAGCATGTCTTATGAACCTTCCACTGAAAAGGATGAATGATGCTCTCCAATTCTATAGTGGTCAGATTTGTAGATGGGGATGGAGGCATAACTCACCCTTTCCCTCAGTGTCCTTGTACTCAGGCTAGACCTCAAAATTGTAAAGGAATAAAAATTCCAGTTTTAAACACATACTGAAACAGTAATATAGAATCCCAAAAAAACACTGAAACTCTGTGATTTCTATATTTTAGATGGCTTCTTTTTGTATTTGTGTCTGTTCAATGGATAGGTAAGTGATCTTCTGAGGCTGTTGAAATGCAGCCTCTAAAATACAATTTACTATACAATGGCATGCTGGCTCACTTCTACTGTGCTTTGAAATACAAGTGAAAGGCACAGAAAATTTTCAGAGTAGCACTAAAATTATGATTTCTTTAGCTACCAACATTGCAATGTCAGGACAATTAATTCTACTTCAAACATCACCATCCACAGCATGGATTTTTGTGGCTGTTACTAAGGTAACATAATTGTTGATGTGTATCCACAGTGGAGTCCAATATGTCTCCCATGCCTCTGCTCTTAAAATCTTCCACAGAAATAGTTTGAATTTGCTTGTGTCAGGGAAATAAACATGACTAAATGCAAAGTATTGCTGTGCTGCCTTGCTTCTTAGCCATCTAGTGCCTCCTGTGTGTAATGTTGCATGTAACAGATTCAAAATGAAGGCCGCATACAAAACTTCAGCACACTTGAGATCTGTCCCTTCTGTAGAAAACTTTCTTTATGATATGCTTCTCTATACTGCAGTTCTGACATAAAGCTGAATATGATTCTATTTCTTTCAGTATTATTAACTCTTTTTTTCTCAGAGGTTTTACTTTCCCTCATACAAGGAAAAGCCATCTAAGAAGTATATAAAAACGCTTAAATTATTTTAAAATACAAGTAACTGTTCTTTCTATCCTCAAAATCTATTTTCACTTAGCTTTTCTCTTAAAGTTATTTTTTAAATAATACAGCTTTTTAATAAATTTCATTAACCTGATGCATCACTGAAAAAAGTAGCAAAATAACACTCAAAAATATACAGTTTTTTCCCTATGCTATGCTGTTGTAAGATATAGCCCACACAGTACTAGAACTCTTAGAGACAGTATAAAAATCATTGTTCTAGAGGGTCTCTTATGAAGCTCCTCTTTAAGTCACAGAATTGAAGTCAAAAATGTGCTTGAGTGATTTCTATGCTTTTGCTGTGATAGATGATTTTCAGTGCTAAGTCAGTCATGTTCCTCAAAAGAAGCATTTGATAATATGCAGCTTGTGATTTTGGCGTTTTGGTTTGGTGGCTTGGGTGTGTTTTTTGACTAAGTGACATAGCAAATACTGCCTGTTTTATTCAAAACGTTTTCAGATGCAGGATTTGGCCCCACAACCATTCTCTCTCATCTTGTGCAGTCTTCTTTCACCCAGTGCAGTCTGATATTAGTTTATTCAGTCTGCCTGTCAGGCATAGAGAATGCAGATTTCTGTCAAAAGCTGTTAGACGCTAACTTGCCAAGTAGGATTACTTGCTGGCATGATTACGATTTCAGTGGTGTTTACCATACATTTCACTTAATGGAATTTCCTTGTTCTCATCTTTTTAAAGTAATTCTGTATTCAGCTGAGATCTTTCGAGGTTGTCAGAAGACCTATGATTTAACAACTTCTTGGTCAAGTGCTCATCCATATACCCAGTGCCCAGTGTTCCCATTCTTGCTGTGAACACGTGTGTGTCAAAAGCCTGTTGCTGCCTGATTGTTTTGCAGTGAATGCGAGAAGTAAGATAGTATGATCATTTAAACTCGTGGTTATAAATTACCATTAAAAACAGTCTCTTGGCAAATGAGCAGGAACACACCACACCTCTGTAAAGAAAAGTATGCATAATAATGAATGCACAGATATTTAAATTGCTTGGTTATCCTTTGACTGAGCTGAATCATTTCAGTTACAGCAGAAAAAACTCAAGCAGAGGGGTTTTTTTTATAAAATATGGAAAAAACAAAGAAAATTATTTAAATTATACCTAGTGACATTCAAAGGCAGTATCAGTAAATATGAATGTCCTTTTGTAAACTCAAATAAAAAATCATATTTGAGAAAAAAAGGAGCTTAAATATTGAAATTTTATATTATCAATTTTCTTTTGTTAAAGGTGTTCCTTAATTACAAAATAATGCAAATTAATCAAAAAGATCTCAGAATTGGAACACTTTGAGAAAAGATAAGGTTTTTTTCCAGAGGAAAAGACCCAGATATTAACTTCTCCTAGAAGTGCTGCATCCTTCTAAAGAAAACATAACAACATCTTATAGTACCCAGATTTTGAAAGCTTGAAATTACTTGAAAATATTGCTCTGGCAACTTAGTTTGGTTTTACATTTACATGATCTTTGCAGCAGGTTCCACATTAAAATAAATTACATTAATTTTAAATCTCTAAGTTAATAATACTGCTGTAATGTAGGTGAAGCACTTTCTCGAGAACTCAGTGTCTACCTCTATGCAAATGTCCTAACTTGTCTTTTTTCTCTGAATGTTAATGAAAAAGCAGTTTCTGCAATATTAAAATTCTCTTGCGGCCAGAGAGCAGATTGTCTAGTCTCTACATTTTCCTCTCATGTCTTTTTAGTATGATGAAAATGCCAAAAAACGGTGTTTCACCCTGTATTTAAGAAATATGCAAGCATATAGGCAAACTGCTGTTGCATAGCAAAAGGCTCTGGTCTGACTCTCAGTATACCTCTGTACAGGGAGAAGCCCACAAGCATCTGATGGATATATTTATCAATGCAAATCTGTTCAGCTCTACAATTCACAGAAATTCCTGTAGATATATTTGAAGAACAGATGATATCCTGAACTAATACTAATTCTTTATTACCCTAGATGCAGCTAGGAAGAAACAAACCTCATATTCTCTCAACAAGTCAGCACAGCAGTGCCTGGTAAAGTACCGGAGTATTTTCCCAAGTTAGTTTTCCATGGACTGGCCATCCACTCTGCCTGGTATGTATTGGTATAATATGAAATAAAATGGGATTTTGAACACAAAAATATCCTACCAAAAGATCAACAGCAAGCAGAATGGCCCTGTTCCAGATTATTGTACTATTTGTGCTAATTGAGAGAGATTAGTACAAGTCCTGGTGTTCAGATCTTCAGTCCAAAAAGAGGGGGCGTAGGCAATAGTTACTGAGCTCACTGGCAGAAAAAAATAGTCCCACTCAAGTAGAAGATTTTTTTGTAGTGGTCAAATGGATGATCAAGATATCAATATTCTTTTATACATTGAAGCCTTGCAATTTCTGACAATTACAGGCAAAATATTAATGTTAAAATGCGAATCTAAAACACTTCAAATTGTTTCCTTATCTCAGAAAAGTTAAAACTAAACTTATACTCTTATCTACCAAGTATTATTTTTGAATTTGTTTTTTAAGCTTTCAAACCTTACTTAAAGGAGTTTCAAAATACCTGGTGTGATAGTCAATTATTTTTCCAGAAATCTCAGGGCTTGGCAACTTGAAGAAGTCAATGTGTGATAGTTTGTACTCTGAATTTACAACCTTGCACCACACTAAAGCACTTAAAACAACGTTAATTTGCAGGAAGAATGTGGCTACGAAGAAAGCATGGTGCAATATGAACCTGGAGTTGGGGGTGCAATAAGAAGAAGCTCATGGACCTCATGTGGAGCACTGAAAATTCATGTATCATCAATCTCCGTGACAAGTAACATAATTTGGGAGACTGGCTGCTGAAGCTAGGATCCTATACTGTTTATGTTCTTGCTTTCCTGTCTTTCCAAATGTTTGATAAAATTATCCATTTTATTTCACTTTTGTCTTGACCCCATTTTAGTCATCTCTAAAATTCAAGTCTGTGTATACTGTTTTGCAAAGATGCTCTAGGTGTTTCTACATGGACTAAGATCGTGGAGCAGCACTGTGGTAGTATTCTCTGCAAGCTAATCATTCTGTTAAAAAGCTGATTGCCTTAACCCTACCTGTGCTAACATGGGTGTCCTTGTTGTGAGACCTATGATATTTTTTGTTGTGAGGCCACAGATTGGTTCATTACAGGCTTGCCCTGAAGCCTCACACGAGGTGTGTAACAAAGCGTAGACATATTTTGAGTGTCTGCCACAGAAGAGAATTTCTAAAATGCTATAAGAAAATACTGGGAAAGCCCACATTTTTTTCCCATTAGCTTTTCATTTGGCCTGACAGTGTTGAAATGATGTAAAGAATTTTAACTGTAGTCTTTCTTTGTTTTCAAGTTCTTTAGAAAATGCAGTCTTGCTACAAGGAGCTGTCACCTTGATTTTGATGTCAAATTCAGTAGACATAGATAAAACATGCTTTTCTACCAGGTTCTCTTTAGTGCCACCTTTTTCAAGAGCTCTTATGCAAAAATCTGTTTCTCAGTGAATGGAAGGCGATGTTGATCTCCTAAGGTCTCCTAACATGTCCCTGCCTGCAAATGTCTGAAGTATTTGCAAGTAGCTCATTGCTATAGACTGTGGCAAGAGGTAAAATATCCTCATACTACCTGTCCAAGAATTTCTTCCAAAGCTGGTGCTGACTGGTTCCATGACACACGTGATTCATCCTTGTATTTTGCAAATCTGCTACTACAGGAAATTAAGAAGCATCATTCCAGTAATGTTGAAGAGAAGTCACAAAAATAGCACCAAATAAGAACTAACATCTTTATCTGATAGGAAATACTAGATAATAGTGGTTTCTAAAACACTTGAAGCAAATAATTATTTTCTTCCACTCCCCCGAAAGAAAGTTAAGAAAACAGAGAAAGACAGGGAAAGTTAGCAAAAAAATGCATCAGACACTGTTTTTTTAGCTCTTCAGAGCCTATGATATCATATGTTTTGCTGTGACCTCATACCTTTTACTATAAAACATAAAAAAAAAAAAAAAATTACTAGGCTAAAGCCTGCTAAGATGGAGAAACTCACACCCAAACCCAGAAAAAGAGCCACTGCGTCCTTAACTTCTGCCTAACTTACACCATTATATAAATATTCTGTTTTTAATATTGTGTATGGCAATACCAATATTATTTTTTTCCTAGATTTTAGCTTCTGGTTCCAGATTCTAAGTAATGTCTATCTTTCTCTCCTTTTTGTATCTGTATTCTCAAATTCTTTTAGAATTTGAGACGTGGACAACAACTGGGAGGAAATATTCTACTACTCACAGTTTTCCACTTGAAAATCCTACAAGAAAAGAAACAACACTGAATTTTTCCCAGCAATTTAGGTATTGCTTTTGACAAGAACACAAATGTCTAGAAGGTCCTAACAAGAGTTTTGATTTTAGATGCTAATTATTAGCCCTTTACTTCTATTAGTAAATTATAATGACAAGGCAAAATTAGTCTATCCTAGTTATCACTCATGTAAATGATGTAGCCTTAAAACTGCAATATTGTGAGTCTTGGTGTTCTGATGCTGCTTGTAGGAGTTATTGACACAGGAAAAAATCTCCCTTCTGGGGAATATACACTGGCACATGTATAGATGTGAAAATAGAGAGGAAAAAATGCTTGTAAATAATATTGAGATCAATAACCTAAATTATAAATATGATGGACATTGCAATTTTTAAAGGATTTTACTATTTGTACACCAAAGACCTAATTTAAATCTTCTAAGGCTTCAGTCATTCAATGACATTTAACCTTCTTAAGAAAAAACAGGCTTAACTTTTGTCTAGAACTTCAGATGTTTCCAGGAAGATCACCTATCTTTCTCAGAATCTTTAAGTCTGGCTTCTGCTGGGATAGCATGCAACTGATTTGAAGAATTTTTGCCATATTTTGCAAAACAAAAGGTGATAACTATTTTCTACACTGAATGATCATAAAGGGATATATCTGGTTTATAATTTTAAAAAATATAGTCCTTTAAGTTATTTTGGGCTATTCACATGTGAAATCTTAGTTCAAGACTAAATTGTAAGTTCTGTAACTTTGAAGTTATGGTGTTTTCTTTCTGATCACAACTTATTTCAATTTCTGGATCAGTTATGGACCAGTGTATGACTTGTCTTTCCATATACTTCACCAGAAAAAAAATGAACAGGCATGTAAATTTTACATGTGACACACCCATACTCTCACTATGAAAACCAAAGTTTAATATTATTAGGCCTTGAACTGGGATAAGACTAAAAAATCCCTACCCAAATCAGTATATATTCTCCCTATACAGCTCCCCTTGCCTTTACTCCGGTTCTGACACAGAAGTATCAGAATTTACCCTGACAACAAAGTAACAATTACCAGGAAAGTAAGGAAGGAGATTTCCTGGGTATATACTTGTATCAGTCAGACAACGAATGCTTGACCTACTTATTTGTTCGGGTTCAACTCTTGGAGGAGGAGGATGTCAAGTACACCCTCTGGCCAGAGTGCACTCTTTGCCATGACTCTGCCCAGCAGACAAATTTGTGGCCCACAGAGCTCAATCCAGCAAGGAAAAGAGCTGCTTTTCAAAAATAAACTCTGAGAAACCCTGGCAGCCAGCAGGCAGCCAGGTTTTTGAAAACCATGAAAAAATCTTCCAGATTACCAGAAATGACTGGTCAAAGG
The DNA here is from genome assembly GCA_013397075.1 of Rhabdornis inornatus. Lineage (NCBI taxonomy): Eukaryota > Metazoa > Chordata > Aves > Passeriformes > Rhabdornithidae > Rhabdornis > Rhabdornis inornatus. The sequence continues at coordinate 2,553 of VWZS01003020.1, read as the reverse complement.
TTATGCCCACTTAGGAAGGTGGGCCATATTGAATCAACCTTGAAAGAATAGATCTGCAAGGGAGGGTGAAGGGGGTAGGGGAAAGATTATGAATAAATATTTTCCATTCGACCAAGTTGACATGACTGTTGTCTCTGCAAGGGTTGTGTCAAAAAATGGCCTTCAGACTTTGAAAACTTTTCAGTCTGCTCTGGAAAATTCTCTACAGAAAACATGAGTTCACCTCTGGGTTTTGGATAATTTGAAAATTATTGTTTTCATAGTATTTTTTAATGTATTCACAAAAACACTCCCAAATCTCCATCAGCTGCATGTCCTGTGTGTAGCACTGTAGCACTTTGAAGCAGGAAAGTCTTTGAGCCAAAGGACGTTGTTTTTTGTTTTCATAATTTATTCTTCACTGACAGAAAGTCTGTGACAATACATGTGGCACTGCATAAGTAACAACAAAATTTTCATACCTTTCCATAAATTTGTGTGACCTCTTGTTCAAACATGTTCTCTGTGGCTCTGTTGAATGTGAATGTATGTCTGTAAGGAACAATACAGCAAGAGCCTCACATAAGTGAAATATCTGCATTTTCATTTGTTTGCAAAGCATCATGAATAACCTTCTATTATAAATTAATGTGCTATCTCTGGAACAACTGCAGCAATATTCCTTGCTGGAAAGTCATGTTCTTAATCTTTAAAGAAAGAAGATGCTGTTCTTAAGAATTCTTGGAGGATTTTAAAAATTATTTTTCCCTTTCTTGTAAAATCCAGCAAAATTCAATGTTTAACACTAGTGGTTCTCTGAATGAGAGAAAAATGGAAATTTACATTGCTTTACTCCTTCTCTGCTTCTCCATATAACGAGCGTTTATGGTTATTCTCCAGAATATAACAACCTGTAATCTCCATTTACATGCAAAAGCAATCCCTCATGTGTCCACATGTGTCATGGTGAGGGTTTATATATACACACATAATGTGCCCAGAAGTTCCAAAACTGTGGTGCATCTAATTATTATCTGATAACTTGATATTTTGATGCTTCATTAAGGTAGCTGTGCTTCCTCAGGCACGGAGAGCCAGGACCTATGGCAGTCACAGTGACAGCTGTGTCCTCCCCAGCATGCAGTTCTGAGGGTGCAGAAATGGGGCTCCTGAGCCAAGGTTGGTGGCAGGTTCCACGGGAAGCTGGAAACATTCACTAAGGCTTGTGGGTGCTTACAGGACCCTAAGAGGACGACCTTCCTTTGATACCCCTGAAATAATGGAATCCTAATAGCAATTAGGTAATGGTGTTCTTTCTGCTTGAAGGAAAATTTTGGATTGAGTTAACAATGCAATATTCTGCCATGTTCATTTTTCTTGTCAGGTTGATGGTGTGATAGCTGGGACATGTGTAGTCACAAGTGAGGGGAAAACTGGGAATATAGATGATTTCAGGTTTGGGGTTTTTTTTATTACACACCCCACAGCTGAATTTCTGTTCAGATGGAGAGCGCCAGGATTTAGAAGGGTGGATTTAGGTTTTGTAGCTATTACATGACAAAAGAAAATCTTTCACCAAGCTAAGAGCAGACTACACATTTTCAGCCAGATCCTGAGCAGTAGTGTTATGACAAAAGAGGATAGAAGAATTGCCAGGGTCCACAACTTAGATGACCAGTAATCTGGCAGATCACTGAAGTTTTGAGAATATTGGGCAAAGATACATGGTTCTGATAATACTCCTAATGCTGGTTCTTCTGTATATAAAGCTTCATGCCTGAGTTTGAAGCTCTAGCTTTAGAATTTCCTGTGATGCTGTGATCGTAAAACAGTATTACCCAGTTTCCACTAACAAAAGTGAAGATGTGCCAGGGCTGTTGTGGCACAGGAATAGAACTCCTAAAGTATTTAGGCAGAGTTGTATATCTGGTGTTTAGCTACTGCACACCCTCTTGAAAAATTAACAGTAGAAGATTTTTTTTTTAAATCAAGGCTAGCTGTGATAGTACATTTTTCCTCTTCTATTTTTATTGGAGGACACAACAGCTATTTTTATCTGGAAAAATACTTGCCTGAATCTCTGGGTTAAGTTGTCTACATTTTGTTTGGCTTATTTGACATTTCTGAAAGTGACCTATCTCCAAATGTTGAATTCAGCAGACCACAGAAGCAAGCACTAATAATGGATATGACATGGAAATGATTTAAGATGAAAGGTGTGCTTGAATCTGTAGGAAACTAGAATAACCTAAGAATGAGAATTTGCTCATGCTTTACTCTTAGAAAAGCCCATGGTTACCACTGAAGACAAGATTTTCCAGAGACTGAAGAGGTTTCTTTTTTTTTCCCAAGTGTTTATTTACTTTTACTTCTTTACTCTTTCCTTTCAAAAACAACAACAAAAAAATTCAGCTTCAATTTGTCCTGTAGATAAAAAACATAGAGCTTAATTTTCAAAATATTTTGACTATACCATGCTGTATTTTTATAATTTTATGAATGAGGTTGCCATTATTTTGATGTCTAAAATGAGAAATTAACTGTTTTGGAAGCCTGACTGCCACTGTAGCTGCT
>VWZS01003010.1:3492-44445 GCA_013397075.1 Rhabdornis inornatus | reverse complement strand
CTAACTCAAAGCAAAGGAGAGCTGTCTGTGCTGCCATCAACACAGTCTGGGAGAAGAAAAGCTGAAGCTTTTATCTCTGTGTTTTGAATACAAGCCTCAGACATTCGACTGCTTCTTCTTCTCCCCCCCTTCACTCTCAGATCTAGTTTTAAAGGTGCAAAACTCATTTCTGGGATAAGCAGTCAAATGGGGATACAATTCAGCATCATAAAGTCATCCCAGAACAGGACCCATAAGCTACCTCACATATTCCAGGAACTAGAGTAGGTCATTACTTATCTGGCCCTCTGGCTGAGGCACATTTCCACACTTTTGCAGGGTCAGAGTAGTGTCCAAGCTGAGGATCAAACAAGAATATGAGTTTCCCATGGCCTCAGCTGGAATGCGATTAGAAGAAGCAGCCGCTACTGCTGAATTTGTGTGACCCTAAACCAGACCGGCTCCGAGCTGGTTCCCAAGCTAATTATTCTACTTCAGTCTCAAGAAAGGTATAAGCATGTTGAATAAGGAGGATTTTTGGGATGTAGAAAAGATGATCACGTTACATACAGAATAATCAGCCTTCTTCAAGCCAAAAGCACTGGCTACATGATGAAATAGCCCAGTTTCTAGCAATTCCTGTGTCACAACATAGCACAGGGAATTTTAAAGTATTCTAAATTCCTTTACACGTTTCTGAAGTTTCCGGCATTATGTGTTGTTTTTTATAGAGGAGGAAAATATTTGATACCCAGCTGCCCATGAACTGATTATCCCCTCAAAAACATCTTTCTATAGAGATTTGCAGTTATTGCAACATTCCCTTTCAGTAAGTGACATCATGTATATGGCATTTATTCTTCAGAGCTAACTGCTCATGTCTGATACACAACTCGCAACAATAAATTCTTCCCTTTGAGGGTAAAGAGGCCCTGGCACAAGTTGCTGAGAGAAGCTGTGGTTGCACCGTCCCCAGAATTGTTCAAGGACAGGTTGAACAGGGCTCAGAGCAACGTGGTCTAGTGGAAGGAATCCCTACCCATGGCAGGGGATTGGAATGAGATGATTTTTAAGGTCCCTCCCAAGCCAAAAGATCATGTGATTCTGTGAGTCTATTATACATATATATTTTGTAGACATATATAATACATATATATATACAAATGTGTACATAAACATATATATGTGTATTTATTTTTTCATATAGTCACAGTAATTTTACTGGCCAGTGACAGGGAATTTGGTTAATCTCCTGAAGGATTTTATTTGCTTAAGAAACAGGTAAGATAAAGTATTTACAAAAGATACGGCATATTTTAAAAGCATAAGAGAAATATCCTTTAAGAACTAGAAAGGAAGATTTGCAACCTGAAAAATACAAGAAAGAAAAGAACTAACTTCAAATCTAGACTAATCACATGCATGCTGTGTTACTATTTGTTACTTTACATTCTTCCCTGTCATTCCCAAAATATTATTAATGCAGAGAAATACGTCTCTAACTGATTAATGGGTATATAGTGCATAGAATCTGAGAATCTTAGAAGCGTAAAACAGTGTGGGGCACTAACACTGCAGCTTTCACAGAAAAGTGGTGGTTGTGTGAAATGTATAAAGAAAGGTCTAAACACACATTAACATTAACACATCAACACCACAACTCCTCTCCCACGCAAACACAGTCCACTTCTTTTATAGAAGCACTAGTCTTGCTGCTGGCTCAAATGATAGAGGAGGAGAACAGATATAAGGTCCAGAGTGAAATGACTGTACAAGTGCAGAGATGCCTGACGCTTAATGGAAAAAATTGGAGGACCCATCCCACAAACTGCCTCCCTTTCTGCAGTGAGAAGGGCTGGATCCAGGGGCTGGTTAAGGAAAATAGGTATCACTTCAACAGCCTGGATGGTGTTACCTTGGTTTATATGAAACAGGACCATTTCAAATGCAAACATTTCACTCTCATGATGCTTTATGTCACTTTAAAACACTACTGAGAACATACAACGCATTTTGCACCAGCAATTCCTGTACAGCATTGTGTTTTATATTTTTTCTTTTTTGCACTTTCAAATGACTGAAGTAAATGTATTGGTTTTCTGAATTTTTTTTCATTAATATCATCTTTGATTTCTGTTATCTAAATGTAGCTACTTTGTTTGGAGGAAGGTCCTGCACAGCTTCCCAGTGTCATAGTGAGCACAAGCCTTGACAGCTTTGAAAGTACAGGTTTTTCTTTAAAAGGTACATTTGACCCTTCTGAAAATGGAGCCATGTGAACAGTCATCTTCAGAGCTAGGTGCAGTAGACCTTTGCATAGGGATGTTTTTATGGTACCATGTGGCAATACCCTTTCATGGGCCTTTGATACCATGGGAGTTTTGCACAGGAGCAAAACATACCAGACAAAACATTACCTGCTGCCAGCTCTTCTCCTCCTTATCCTCACACCTCTGTGGCCAAACTTCTTAGCAAAACAGAATAATTTCACTAGTTTTTAAAAATGGTACATTCTATTGACTGTTCTAAGGATTGGCCTTGGGGAAAGAAGAGGCATCTTGTGACTCTGACTGACTCTTTCCTCTTGAAATCAGGAGGGAAAGCAAGAATTTGGCACAGCAAGTGTTAATATGTCATGAGAAAAGAAACTTGTTGTCAACCTTTTTAATGCTCCCATGCATATTTGACATGCCACAGAAGACACCCTTGTTTATTGACATTTAGTTTTTCTTTGCAGGAATAGTCACACTCTCCAACTATTTGCCTTCTTGTGGCTTTCATGCTGAGCCTGTAAGAACAGGATGTTCAAGAGCTGTCCCATATGGTGACGTGCTGTCTATTGTTCAGACAATTGGCTTCAAGCACTGGTTGGTTTTCACTTTTTGCTTTGAACTGGTTATGGCTGAAACTTGCATCAGCTGCTGGGCTGGTGAAGAAAATGAGTCTCAGTGATGGGCAGATACTCAAAGGGGCTTCTTTTCATTACATGAATTTAACACATCTGCTGCAGTTAGATTTCTTTGTGTACTATGGGTATTCTGGTTCAAATTAGAGGGATATTTTAAGATTGTAAGAATATAATTCCCATCTAAAGCAGTGGTATTTTTAGTTTCATTACATTTCTTATTTATTTCAACCCATTTGTGATTTGTCCAGGGTTTTGGTTAATGTTCCTATTTATACAGGCTTTTCAGGATAGTTGTTATATGTAGATTTACCAGTAAACTTGATTAAGCTAGTTTTCATGTATCTAAGTCTACTAGGAGCACTCACATACACAACTAAATGGTGAGACAGAAGTTGTCTTCATTAAATGGAATTGAATGAAAAAAGCTGGAGAGATCAGGCTGACTATATTTGCTCCGATCAATAATTGTTTACTTTCTCTTCCGGTAAGAGGTCTTCCACATCTTTCGCCTGTGTCTTTCTAAATACAAAGAGAAGTTGTAATGTTGTAACATGAATCCATACAGTAAAACTACTCTTTGTTCTGGGCAACGGCATAAATAAAGCACACAGAGTTTATTAAGTAACACAATGTTAAGACCTGATAGTAACAGTTACGAATCACTTTCTGATCCCTGTGACTGACCAAAAGATTGATGGTCTCTGCAATTTTCTCCTAGTCATTTTAGATCTTTTTGACTGGACTGTCAGTGAATAGTCACTACTTTGTCTAGTTTGTCTGCCACTGTCTGTAAACTAGTTTTAGCTTAAGAGTATTTCGTTTATACAGCATGAAAAAAAAGCATTAATCTATAAAACTTTTCCTTAAGTATGCCATATTTGGCAGAATTTAAGGATTATGAATGCTCTTTGCATTACAGGGTCCAAAATGTTCGGTATCCTGTAATTTAATCATCAAAAAATAATAAAACACACACACGCAACTTAATAAATGCACTAAAATACCAGTTTGTCACCCAATGAGACACACACAGACTACATCAACACCTCAAAACAAACCCTCAAAACCCAAGCACACCACATGAAAGCAGCACTTTCTTGCCTATTTTTTCTCATTACACTCACAGAATCAGATGTCAAGTGTTAGACTTTGTCCTGGTTTGAAAAGACAGGCGTGCTAGGGAAGAGCAGGGCCTTCCCTCTAAATGGAGCTAATAAATCCCTCCCTCTGAATTAGTATGATTTTGAAATTAAGGGGCTTTCAGGAAAAGATATGGGGATAGGAATAACAGTTCTTTACTAGTATATCTAACAAGACAAGTAAAACAACAAGTATGAAATTAACAACATACAGAATAGTAACCCAGTTCCAGTCCTTTTTGGCCACAGGCACTCTTCCTTGTGCTGCAGTTACTGGTGGCAGACAGGCAGGTACCTGCACAGCTGCAGGGGCGCTGGGAGTGACGGCGGTGGTGTCCCAGATGGGAAAGGGCGGAGGAGAGACTGCTCACAGCGTCGGTCCCGGTGCTCCAACAGGATGCTTGGAGATAGCAAGCTGAAGCAGAGGGCATCCAAGCAAGGCAGCGGTGGGGAGTCCAACAACAGACAAGGCAGCTCCCGCCGCTGGGATGGCGGGGGGTGTAGCTTTCTCCTCCGAAGCCAAAAGTGAGAGAGAGAGAGCAACAACCTCCCAGCCTGCTTTACCTGCTTCTCATCTTCTAACCCCCCTTCCACCCCGCCCTCCGAGAGAAACTCCCAAAAAAAAAACAGCGAGGCTCTCCCTCCCCCCATCTCAAGGTCTCAAGCGCCCAGCCATCAGTGCTCCTTAGCATGTCAATGGGAAAAAATTCCACAGGCAGAGAGGAAAGGAAAAACCAACCCCCAAGAGATCTGAACATCTTCCAAGATGGAAACTTTTCACCCGCAACTGTAACATGCAGAAATATGGAGGGTTTCACCAGCATTTGCTGGAATCTGCACACAGAGGCCCCGCTTGCAAACTTGGAACAGTATTTTGCCTCTTTTTATGCAAGACCACATTATCTGGTATGTAGGAGCTTTCTAGTCTCGTGTATTCTTTTCAGGAAGGTTTTTGTGGGACGCATGGTGGTGATGGCATTTCAGTGCAGAGTCCCTGGAGGCATGGCATGAAGGTTTGGGGAGGCTTGTATGAGCAGGATTATTAAATACACGCTCTATTTGAGCAGGCATGCACGCTGGATCTCTTTTCTCTCAACTCATTATTAATGGAGTCTGTGTGTTGGGATGGGGGGACTGACTGAAATTACAAATGAGATAATTTCCTTTTTCCTTTTGCAACTCCGCATCAAGAACAGAGAAGTCCCAGGAAGACTCCACACCCCAAGGAGCATTTTTAAGTATTGCCCCCCTCTCCGTGCTCTTTTTGTAGGTCTCCTAACTCAAAATTTCAACAGCACTACTGTGGAGGGAAATACGTGCTAAAATAAAATGTGATGCCTGGAAGAGAAAGTGTTATCCAAATCTAATTATTAGACACTGCAAGCATTTTGAGAGTCAGAGATCCTACTGAGATGGCAGAATGCCTCATAACTAATGCAGCAGGCAGGTTTTAGCTAATTTCGAGGAGACTATTCATCTCTGGATACAAAGGATTTTTGATAAGTATGCGCATGAAGATAAACCACTGTCATTTTGGTGTCACAATCAATTCCCACTTAGCAGGTACCACTGATACACCTCACTACACGACATATGAAGTGTACCCAGCTTATAACTGGTGTAATAAGAGGGTAAATATTGTGCTGATTAGTGCCATGTCACTAGCTGCATAGAAAATGACTATGATAGGAAACAGTTGTAATGCAAAATTATACATAGATTTTTTTCCACAGTTTTTGAGGAGGACAGAAGCAATATGGTGCAGTAAACTTAGAGACTCTACCCTTGGTAGAGAGTCTGACCTTGGTAGTCTCAGATGAGGTTTTTTAAGGCTATTGATACAAAATCATTGCTGAACATTTTTTAATGGGAACAGCTGGAACATGACTCACACTCAGCAAAGGCTCAAAAACCCTAATATGTATGACCAAATTGAATATTTTAAGGCAATGCTTTTAAGCCTTTAGTTAATTTTAGATTGAGGCTTGTACTGTTGATTGGTTGATGGGAAGACAGCATGTAAATGTTCTCATGTATGGAAATGTGTAAAGGTTTGATTGCATGTGCTGCAATTAATTGATAAGGAAATATTTTGTTTTAATACTGACAAAAGTTTACTTGGGCAGCTTGTGCCATCTGAACTCAACCTTTGCATGCAAGATGACTTCTGTTTATTCTGATCTGATACTTTATCCAGCTCCACCTTCCTCCTGTAATATTCTTTCAGTATTGGTATTGTATTTTTAAGAGGTGACTTAGCAGTGGTATGTGTTCTTATTTCTGTTTTGTGTTTTTGTGTTGTCTTATCTCACCTATTTTAGATTTTTTGAGAACGATCTCATGGTCTACTCCCACATCTTCCAGTTCTGGAAGCCACAGCTGTAGTCTAACAGGACACACTGATTCTTGGTACTGTTATACAAAGGAAAGACTTAATGGCTGATGTGGACTCTTGAGGAAATGAGACAGTTAAACTCTGGATGATATGTTCTCAGCTAAACAATGAGTGGGGCTGAGAACTCCCTTCTCCATTCTTTCAGCCCTCACTCCAGAGGATGCAGCACAAGCTCACTCCTTCAGAGGTGTTGGAAAATGCCCTGCATGCTTGCATCACAGGAGACAAAGGGATAGCTATCTCTTACACAGAAATTCACAGGAAACCAGGCCATATTGGTTTCCAGAACTGCTCATGCTGCATCCAGTTGCTGCCTTTAAGACTTTTGGACACCAAGTAGATGATGACGAGAGATTTTCTGATGAGAGTTTTTGGGTTACTGAAGGAATTTTGGAAGGACGCTTGGAACAGTGATAGAGAGGTCTAACAATTTACTTCTAGTTCACAATAATACCGATAAATTGAAATATTCAATACAAGTTTCTAGCACAACTGTGAGTTGAAGTGCTCTCAATAACATAAAAATTGACAAAGTGCACCTTCACAAAACATAATAGTCATAATTTTTCAGTAAATTAATATGGAAAATGTAAAGGAGAGCAGATTATTTTCTATATCAACAGTTCACTGAGAAGATTGTTTTAATTACAAGGCTTTCACATCTTTTTATATTAGGTGTCTTGAGGTTGAAAAGCCATTAGGGCCTCAATGTCTTGCAAAGCTTTCTCTACAATTGTATAACAGCTACTTAGCAGTTATATGAAGCATGCAATTTAAACAAAATTTAAGTTCACAATTACTCTGTTAATAAAATGCAAATTTAAAATACATGCAACCATCACGAAGATGGAACATTTAATCTTCACTTAGCTTCCCACAGAATGAAGCGTTACTTTGGTAAAAGAGATAAGAAGACGGCAGTAATTGCTCTTATCTGCTGTTTTGTGGGTGAAAATAACTTCTAAGACTTTAAATTCTGAGGCCTAAATCAAGTATTCATTTTATCTAGCTATAACTTCCCTGAAACATTAGAAGGAACAATTAGCATATATCTACCTGTGTATCTTAAGTTATGGTTAATGCATGGGAATGGTATACTTAATTTTACTGCTTTGAAAATACATCCCCTGGAGAATAAAAGAAATATTGGCATTCTCAATAACAGTAAAAAAGGAAGAGCTTGATTTATTTACTTTCTCTTTTGTGATAAACTTGTTCTTTTTGGCATAAATTCTCAGCAGTAAGTATGTAAAAAAATAAAATTAAAACCAACCAAACAAATAAACAATATAAACATGATAAAGAGGATTTCTGAATACTCTGGAACTCAGTGGAAATACTGGTCCAGCATGTCTCAGTCAGAAGACAGTAGAGACACTGGGTTTCTTCTGACAAAGCTAATCTTTGATCACTATATTTTGCCATAAGGCTTCCTGGGACCATCACTGTAACAAACAGGAAAAATAAATGAGTTGGTCCTGGAGAAGCAGCAATGCCAGCCAGCAATCAGCACAAGGCAGGTCTTCTGATGCCAGAGCAGTTAGAGAAAAGGTTGCAGAAGGCAGGACTAGGTGTATGAGGAAGGTAGGTAACATCAACCACAAAATGAAGGTCCAGTACTGCTAGGAGTAGTTGTTAGGAACCAGTGAGCAATACAAAATAAAGAGGTAGCTTTTACCAGTCCTGACCACCACACTGACAACAGGGATCATTCCTCAGTAGGGAGACTGGTATCAAATTTCCAGACAAAGGGAGAAAGAACAGAAAAAGGAATTTTAAAGAATTAAGCCTCAGGGAACAAGATCATTCTTGTAACCAGAAATAGAGTCTAAGGGACTTTCACATCCCAAACCATCCAACACCAAGGGTGGTTGGATGAATTCAAGAATATAAACTTTTTAGCAGCTGTCTGAAAATCTTAGCCATATGTATCTATTACCTCCCTTTATAGCAGCTGCTTAGAAACTAGTAATTTGAATATTTGTTATTATCTTTGAATGTATTGGGAAGTCATTTGCCTTTTTGGGGAAAGAATTTGATCACTTTACTTCTCTTCTAGTATCAGTCTCTCCTGAAATAATTTTTCTTTTACGAGGTGCACAGTCCAGGTCAGAAAAGCATTGAGGAACATGTTAGCTCTAACTTATGTCCTGCACTTAAAAAGAATTTAGAAACCTAAGTCATAATTGATTTGATCCTATATGGTGTGACTGGGAAATGCTGAAGGTGAGTGAGCTATTTATGCAGCCAAGGAGTCTTCATTTCAACTCCAGTTCTTTATTTAGTGTTGTCTGTTCTTACCTACAAAGATCAGATCAGCTATTCACACTTCCAAGCACTTCCAAGGAGCTCATACCTCAAATTTTGAGGAAGATTCTGGTTCTCAGCATCCTACAGGTTAAAAATTTAAAATGAGGGGCATCTTCTATTATGTTTCCCTGTTGATCAGTAAGTTATTAAGCTCCATCTCCTAACAATAGGTGGTCAGAACGTCAATCAAAATATTAATTTTTATGCAGATTGTTTAACTTGTCCCCACAATTTTTAATATTCACTATCCACTCGGAAGGAGTTTGCATCCAAAACGTGAAGCTTCTATGTTTTTGTGATGTCTTACATTTTTGCCATTAAAGGATACATCAAAATATATCTGTAAAAATAAATTTTTAAGAAGTGTTAAACCATATTATTTCCTGTGTTATGGAACCTCACCCACAAAAAAAATTAGCCATTTCCATTTATTATGCATTACCATAGCCTGCATTCCAGAGCAGGGTAAACTTAGTGGGAAAAAAAGCAATGACTGAACACTATATGTGGAAAAAAATAGAAACAGTGAAAACAAGAAGTTTACTGCAGTAGCTGGTCTGCAGTAACTTACAAATTACTAACAACTTATGTAAGTTTTACATGCCTATTCCATCTGGTATTCATTAAAAAAACATGTTACCATGGTAACTGCCACATGCCATGGTATTTATGCTGCTTCTGATGTACAAAGCATAGTTTGTGTAGGAGTGTGTGTATGTATAAGATGTGGCAGCTGTTGTCTCTGCCATTTTGTTGCTGCTCCAAAAAAAAGTAAAGCAAGTAATGGCTATGAATACTCATTTGAGTAATGATACTCACATCCGTTTGACTAAGGGCCCACTCAGAGTTCCACATGGTTATCATCTGAACAACCCACACATGGGGTGTTCTCAGAAGGGGGCAGAGCTGGGTGGGCTACCTTTAAATATAGCACTGCTATCTGTCACTGAATTAACAGTCTGGGTGGAAAAAGGATACCCATATTTTTAGTTGCACACAGAAAGCAAAGGCTTTCAGAATGACCCTTTTCATCATCCTTTAAAAAATATAAATGGGAAACAACTCAAATGGCTCTGGCCTTTAGAGAAACACAAATTTACCATATAATAAGGAAGGAGGCAATTCAAAGTACTTTTCAATATTCCTCTTTCTGCTCATGATTTTAAAAAGAGTACTTGCTGAAGATGGACAAGCTGGTAAGAATAAAATAGACACAAAATTTTGTCCAGTACCTAACTGGCACTGAACCTCTCTTGAGTATTAATAGTATTATGACATTTTCCTTGTATTTGCTGTGCATATAACTTTGATATTTCATGCAAAAAACTATCCTTCAAAAGGCTATTTTGTCTTTATTTTTATAAATCAGTGTCTATTAAGAACTTCAAAGACATGGTCTTATGACATGCCTTGTTTGATACCTGCCTGAAGAAACGCTTAGTTTCCCATTTGTGTTCTGTACTGTCATACAGCTATGCAGCTTTCCAGCTTAAGCCAACTCCCTTCATTTTTACTGAGCTTTCTTGTCACAAACAATGAGCAAATAGATTCAAATAGATTTTAAAAATTATTCAAATAGATTTCAGGTTCATGAATATGATCTGAGCTCAGTGGTGATTGATTCCAAAGGCAAAAATCCTCCCAGAAAAACACTGAACTGTTGGTTCTGTTTTCTTGTGTAGATTAACTTTTTAAAAAATTTAAAAATTGAGAGAATCTGGGGAAATTGTTTGCATACCCTGACCTACAATATTTTAAATAGTTCATTACTTAAGGAAAAACTTCTGCTTTGTGGAATATGTGTACTTACACAAAGTCAGACAGCTGAAGAACTACCTTTGCTCAGTGCCATGAAATAACATGTTTTCATTAAAATATACCTTCAAACTGATTAAAAACATAAGATGGAAGGAAGGGTCGGTATCAATGACACTGGCAATTAGAGATTAGAGAACCAGCCTGGCTGTATTTATTAGCCTTCTCACACACTTCTTGACAATGACATATCAGAGTCCTGTATTACAGGAAATGAACTGAAGCATCTTGAGCAGAGCCATTGCCTGCATATCTTCAGCTGACTTTCAGGTGTCCCAGATTCATCAATTTCAAAAGAACTCTGTAGATCAGAAATCATGATATACAGCTGTGTGAAGATTACAAGGATGCAAATAGATGATTTTTTTTCAGTAGAATATGTTTGCTCTTTACTGAAAATATCTCAAATGTGTATACTGAGCAGAATAAAAAGCAAGAATCACTTATTCATGTGAAGGAGATATCAGGCCTCAGCCTGCATAGCTTTGCACATAGTAGAATAATTTATAGCTTTAATCCCAAGTGCCTATTAAATTCTCTTCCTCATCAGAATTTTCTTTTCATACTTGCAAACAGAATTTCAGGCATTTGCACAGGTGTATGACCAAACAGTGGCCTGACAGTACTTTACTATAAAAATCAGACCCTGAAAACTTTTTTCTCTCACAATTACATAATTACATATCTCGTGTCTATTTGTTCTTAAGAACAGAGGAATAAAAAGAGCAAAACCTGGGAACTTCCAAAAGCCATAGGAAGGAACCAAAGGAGTTAAATAAAAAGCCCTCTCTTCGTACATTAGTGATACTTGGTGTGTATTACGGAAGCCTGAGCTCCTCTCATTTTACCATGCATTTGACCCCACAAGTCTGTTCTAGCACGCAGGGAATTAGTGTAAAGTCAACATGTCATACCCTGACCCTGAGGCAACAGCCAGAGCAGGTTATCATAGGAGTCATTATAGGTTTAAAAATGGAATCCTCAATTGGCCAGTTAAGCCTGTTTCAAGCTGTCAGAACGATGCAAAGCAGCATCAGGTCAGAGAAGTAATTTTCAGGTTTTAAAGTACAAGAATGAACAGCAGTTCTACGATAAAGAATTTTAAGATTTACCAGGCATGGACGCAGTTCTGTGTGCTGTTGGGTTTTTGGTAGAGAGCTATTAGCATTCATAAATAAATCCATCACATAAACAGTAACCCAAAAAAAGCCCCCCCAGCCCATGAAATAAACAACCAAACAAAAAAACTGTGTCTTGGGCCTTCTGCATTTCCAGTTAGTACCAGCCTTGCATATGGCTGCTATGTAAGCCTCACCCAGACCAAAGCATACTGCTTTATCCAATGCACATTTGCTTTCCACTTCTTGTCCAGTCCAAGCTATTTTGGGAATCCAGGGTGGAAAGGTTTCTTTCCAATGAAAATAATTTTTTTATTTGCAAAACTAGATTAAACTTACATCACCATGTATATCTAAATAATAGGAAAGGAGCTGCTAGAAACTACCGTGTAATTCCAGGAAGTTGATGACATTAGCTGCTGCTACTTGGCCCAGATTGCTTCACATACCTAAAGGGTTACCTTTTACCCACCACTGCATTCCTTCTCTGTATATGCAGCTGTAATTACCCTATCTTTCAGGATGATACCTCAGGTATGCCTGACTGTTGTGCTATAAAAAGCAAGGGAAACATCTTCAGCTTTATAAGCTGTCACAGGTTTTTGCAGGTGTGTTTGAGACTAGCATAGCACAAATGAAGTTATCTAATATGAGGGCTAGACAATATGCACTACACGCACAGAGGGGCAATTAGCACAAACAGGGGAATAATCTACGGTGCTGGAAAAATAAACAGAGCTTTTCCACATAGAATCTGAAATCCCAATTACATATCAGAACACAGATGTTAATCCTGTAAAATAAATGCAGTTGGCACCTTTGGGTTATGATTAAATCCTGCAGGCACTGAACAAAATCTATACCTTTTCCCTTTACAACACATTTTCCTTTTTGCTCAGGAGCAAAAATTCTTTTGAGCCAAATTTCCATCCATAGGTATTTATACAAAGAAATTTATCTTTAGCATAATTTGTTCTCAAGCTTATAGCATACAAGAACCTCATATTTCTCTCTCAAACGAGCAAAACTGAGATCAATGATTCTGACAACATAATAATAATAATGCAAATCAGGATTTCCCAGGAGTGCAATTAGTCTTCCTTGTGTTATTCTCATGTGTAGACCTCATTCCATTGTCTCTGGCTAACTCCAGACCATTTCAACAACATATTCTTCAAAAGAGTCCCTGGAACAAGACCAACTCTTCAACATGTTTTTGACAATGTTAAGTGATACTCAAAACTTCTTTGAAAGTGTTTCCTTGATGTATTCCACCTCCAGAAAATGACCATAGAAATAATGAAAGCATTTTAGATGATCATGCATGTATCTTCGTAAAATTAGTGTAGGGATTACATTGTAATGGAATCACACTACATAAAATACTGGGTGTATAATTTGCTGTGCATAGAAAACATGGCACAATATACCTCCTGTTGCAGAGTAGAGATCTGACCTTATGGGATATTCCACATATGTAGATTTTAAGAACAAGAAATTGTTACAAAACTCCAAGGATAAGGCAAAGCATTTGACATGTAACACTAAGAGAAAATCAGATCTCTTTTATTTCTGTCAGCTGTAGAGCACAAAGACCAAGATAAACAAAAGGATGCAGTGCAGAAAATAGTTTTCTTTTTCGTTTTGGGTTTTTGTTGGGGGGAGGGAGGGCATTAGTTTTGGGGTTTTTTGTTTGTTTGTTCTGGTTGTTTTTATTGGGGAGGCATTGTTTGTTGTTTTTGTGTTTGTTCATTCTTTCTGGTTGTGGTGTTCAGGTTTTTTGTGGTTGTTTTTTGTTGGGTTTGTTTGGTTTTTTCTTACATTTAATTGATATCAACTCTCCCTTCAATTTCTGGGACTAGTTTTCACAGTGAAGTTCCTATTTAGCCCACTGCTCTAGTGTCATATAATTGATGAGCATTACATTTCTTAGATTTAATGAGAATGAGGATCTCTGAAATTCCGATATTTAATGCAATATTTAAGCATGTAAACCACCTGAGAGAACTTCAATTCCCACTTGGAAAACAAGCTCTTTAGCACTGCTAATATTAAGCATTTTTGTACTAAACAGGAGTTTTTGGGACAGGTGACATGTGTTTTTTTTCTGTTCTTTTTGAGCCTTTAATGTCTAACAATTAAAATCTATCTCTATCCAACAGCCCTATGAATGAATAGTATTGGCTCAATTCTGCCTGTATAACATGCAGAATTAGGAGGCTTAGAAAGTGAGTCAGAACATCAGCCAGTGAAGATCTAAACCACAGACCTCAACAGATGCAGGTGTTTTACGAACAGTGCTACCTGCAGGTGAAGGTTAGGTCCCAGTGAAGTTGGTCGTCCAAGTGTAAAGCTACTCTCTTAGACAACATCCTGCAAGGAGAAAAGGAAAACATGTTTAAAAAAACTCCACATTTTATGCTCTTTCTGCAATAGGTTCTTGGGACCATGTGCAACCAAAACCATGATTTTTGGAGATACTAGGACAGGAAGCAAAAGGGCAGCTTGCCTCCCAGCATGCACCAGGATGCACTTCTGGGAAAAACAAGATGAAGAATTCAGTTCCCTACCTAACTGTCTTAAAGGAGTATGGGCAAACCCTTCAAGACCCAGGAAAAACCTTACAGTGGGAGGGAGAGATTGAAGATTTCTGCACAGAGTACGGGACTCCACACTTGTCTACGGAACATGGTGCTCCCTCAAAGATGATGGGATCTGCAGGTACAAAATTCTCCACAAAATCTTCAGGCTCTCTGCGTGATCCAGGAAGCAGTCAGACTGAAGTTCAGGAAGATGTTTTTTCTTGGCTTTTTGAATATGTATACTGGATAAGTATGGACCTTATTTACCTCAAGGACTTGTGACACAAGGACTTTACAAGAGCAAGAATGAATAGGTCTTCATATGAAAGGCAGGAGATAAACATCTTCACTATGGTACACCGCATGTACCAAACTGCAGGTTCAGTCCAACCAACCATCTTGGTCCACTCTCACTGTTGAGAAGGATCATTAGCTAGGACTGGGGATATTCTCCTTCTCATCCTGACAGAATCATCTTAGAATCATAGAATAGTTTGTTTTGAGAGGGACCTTTTCAAGATCAACTAATCTAACCCCCTGGCAAGGGCAGGAACAGCTTCCATTAGGTCAAGTCACTCAGAGCCGCATCCAACTGGCCTTGAACACTTCCAGGGATGGGGCATCCACATCTTGTCTGTGACAGACCCTCCCCACCCTCATTGTAAGATTTCTTCCTTACATTTAATCTAAATTGACAGTGCTTTAGTTGCAAACCTTTCCACATTATTCTATTGTAATAGGTGCTATTAAAATGTTTGTCTTTCATTTAGGCCCTCTTAAGACTACATGGACCCTATCCAGGTCCCTCTGAATGGCATCCTGTTCTTCAGGCATGTCAACCACACCACTCAACTTGGTGTCATCCACAAATGTTGTGTGGGAACATGTGATCCCTTTGTCCATGTCATTGACAAAGTCATTAAATTAGATAGTTCAGGTTAGGCCTAGACAACAGAGAGACGTCATGAAAGAATCTAGTATTTGGGTGTTTGGTCTCCTGATCCCACAAGAAAGAAATACATCATTGTAGAGTTGACTTTGAGATGAGGAAGGAAGCTACAAAATAAGCCCAACATCTATGGTTGTAGAAACCCACAGAGGTTTTGCCTGAAGCCTATATTTTTAAGGTATCTCAATCTGAATTGGATTAGACTTTTTCTGAACTGCTGCCCTATGCTGTTAATCAGCAGCCAGCTGTAATATCCACACAAGACGGAAACTATGACTAAGCAGTGGAAAATCAGGGCTTACTTTATACTTTATACTTATAATTAATTAGTGTTTCATGAGGATGCAAGTCTCTGAGTCACGCGCCTGGGTCCCACAAAACTAAGTGACACAAATATGTGACCATCTGACAAGAGCTTGCAGTCTTGTGTTTCTTATTGCCTACTTTATAGAAAGAGAGAATCACAGCATCATTTAGGTTGGAAAAGTCCTCAAGATCATTGAGTTCAACCACTACTCCAATACTGCCAAGCCCACCACTAAACCATGTCACCAAGTGCCACATGCACATGTTTTTCAAATACCTCCAGGGATGGTGACTCCACCACTGACCTGGACAGCCTGTTCCAGGGCTTGATAAGAGTTTTGGCAATGACTTTTTTCCTGATATCCCATCTAAACTGCTTCTGGCACAATTTGAGGCCATTTCCTCTAGCCACAAAATCACAGAATCATAAAATATCTTGGGTTAGAAGGGACCTTAAAGATCATGTAGTTCCAACAACACTGCTGCAGGCAGGGATATCTTCCACTGGAATGGGCGCTATCCAGACTGGCCTTGAACAATTCCAGGCAATCACAAAAATCCTATTGTTTTTCACTTGGGAGAATAGATTGACCCCAACTACCTATAAGCTTTTGTCAAGTAGTTGTAGATATTAATAAAAAAGACTAGTTCTCTAGCTTTTTCACCAGCTCTGGTGCCCTTCTCCAGACTTGCTCCAGTACCTCAATGTCTTTCTTGTTATGAGGTGCTCAAAACTGAATACAGAATTTGAGGTGTGATCTCACCATTGCCAAGTATGCACTGAGGGACAATCACTGCCCTTGTCCTGTTACTTTTGCTTACCCAAGCCAGCATGCCATTGGCCTTCTTGGTCACCTGGGCCCACTCTGGTTTATGTTCAGCCATCTGTCAAACAGGATCCCCAGGTCTTTTCCTTCCTGGCCTCTTTCCAGACACTCTACCCCAGTGCAGGAGGTTGTTGTGACCCAAGTGCATGACCCAGTGCAGAGCCTTGTGGAATCTTATACCACTGGCCTTGGGCAATTAATCCAGACTCTCCAGATCCCTCTGCAGAGGTTTCTTACCTCCAGCAGACCAACACATCCACAAAACTTTCTGCCATCTGCAAGCTGACTGACAGTGTACTTGATCCCCCTTGTCCAGATCATTGATAAAGATGTAAATCAGAACTGGATGTATGGTCAATAAAGGCTTCAGAGGAAACTGAGGATTCACAAAATTAGTTCTCTCCAAATATCAAATATTCAGCAATTTGCATTTGTGGTATTTGACCTCCTGTTCTTTTTGATTAATTCACATTCTCTCCAGTCTTTCTTGTCATTGTCATGCTGGAGTCTTCAGGCTATTTGATATTTAACTTTAACCTCATATTTCATCGAGGTTGTTCAGTTTCAGGAACAAATGAACTAATTATCGTCAAGGAAGCATGTTATGCTGTGAACCAGCAGGCACTTGTTTCCAGAATTTAAAAATTCATGAGAATTATGTGCCTCTCTACAAATGATGATGCACATATACTGTGAAGGTCAGGATTCTGCTGCACAGAACAAAGCCAAAGTGGAGTGCAAAAAGGTACACCTGGCCCTTAACTCATGAAATGAGCACATCAACACAAAATTACAAAACACCAGTGCTTCTTTTCAATGCGATGCATTACTGAAAGGTAGAATTGCAGTAGCCCTCAGATCTTTGCTCCTACCTGTGCAATGATCTGGATTTTATAATCATGGGAGGCTTATAGACATTGTAGGAATAGTGCTTTTTTTTGAGATCTCCTGGAGCTTTTCCCTTACAGTGACATCCTTGCTTGCATAAGTAGCAAGAAAGGAACAAAGAGGCATGATAGGAACCAGTTTTCTTGTTAGCTATTTCTTTGCTTTTCTTTTGCAAAATATACTCTGAAGAATGACATGAGCATCATAATAAAACATCATTACTTAGATATTATCTTTTTTTCACAGTTTCTGGAGTGGAATCAACACCATTGACAGGCTGTACTAGCGTAAAACTGTGCAATTGTTTGACAGGTAAATGTTTTATTGAGAAGTTTTATTTTATTTCTGCATCATTTACATAAAGGGGTGGGATGGAGGGGGACAAGGTGATGAGATGAAAGAAAGAGGCATTTATGCCCTACATAAAAAATCACAACAGCATGGTGGTTTTGTGGGGGAATTCCACTCTTCATACACCATTCATTTGAACTTCTGAGTTAACAAAATGTTAACAAAAATGGGGGTATATTATCAATAGAATAACAGGTCTATTCCTGTTATTCCTGGAAAAGGAATGACATAAGGTGGAACAACAACAGAAACAATTATACCGCATAAATGAAAGAAATTACAGAAGAAAATGTATAATATGGAATAGCAAAGGAGACAGGATAACGATTTACTGAAACTTCTGTCTCTTACACTTTGGTGTAAGAATGTGATACTTGGCAAGAAAAGTGCATGCCCTTTGCAATGAACCCCCTACTCCCACATCCCAGAATCTGTCTTCAGTAAAAGAGCTTCCATTCATACATACGTAATAAAAGGATGGTTTTAGTTCAGCCATATATTGGTAGTAAAACTAGATACGTTTTTGAAAAATGAAAAATGAGGCCCATAAGGAGGACAGAACACTCCCTTCCTGAATCTGAATAACAGCCAGCCTCAAGTGCCCTATGTTCTTATGCACCTGTATAGCCTAACTGTTACGTCTAGTTCTTCTCAGTGTCCTTGTCCCCTGATGATACACTATTTCCCAGCAGTTTATGTCACATTAGACAATTATATATCTAAAGCTTGCACCATAAAGATAATGCTCAAAATGAGACCAGAGATTCTAGGTTTTGGCATTTTCCTGCCTTTTATGTGCTTCACAGCAAAAGTTTGACATTATTCCAAACACCCTGAATTTCAGATATCTTCAGAAAGAATGCAGCAATAATTTTTTTAAGTCCTTTGCTGTCTTGGGAATACCAATTCCCAAGTCCTTCCCTTGAATATAAATGCTAATATAAATTTAATGCTTAATAAAACACAGTTATTTTTTTTCCTCCAAAGCAAGAAGCATCTCCATTCAGCAAATACTTCAATCCTTAAGAGAAGCATGATAATTTATAAAGGGCAGGGAAATAGAGGTAAGGAATTACGGAATTACTGAAAGTGGAACATGAAGCAGTAAGAACCTGTATAGGAAGAATGATGTTCAGTGAAAATGATAAACTGTTGCAAAGTTACTTTGCATATTATCCTAAATTTTTGTTTCTCTCCTCTCTTTATCCTAAATTTTGGTCATGTCATTATCTTGGAATAGGCACTTGGAGACATTATAAGTAATCTGTGTTTGTTACCCTATACAAGTCAAATAAATGATCGGCCGTAACCTGTACTAAAAGATGAAAAGAAAAAAAAAAGTCTGTCCCATGTATTCATCTGTCCTACAGGGATTAATTGTTAAAATAAATTGTTTTTTTACAAAGTTACTCTGAAAAGTCAGATTCTGTGAAAAGTGAAAATGAAAATTACATGATTAGGAAAAAAATTAAATGTTGTATTATAAGAATTGTCACATTTTGGACCATGTTCAGTAAAGGGATGTCTGTTTGTCCACTTATTTAGTTTTTAAAAATGACATTTCTGTTCGCTATAATTTTTAAGTCCATACATAAGTAATTCTGGGAGCAATTACTAAATGTTGCGATTTTAGAGACATATTTCTATATATTTATATGCACAAGACACTGCACATTCTTAAATTTTATTTCACTAGATTCTGCATCTCCCTAGCTGCTATTCTACCATAAATATCAGTGCCCCATATCATTACTAAGATATTAATTTTGACAAAAAAAAAATAGCAATGAATTATGAAAGCTGATATTCTACCAGTAAGAAAAGCTTTGAGGACAGATCATCACAACACAAAAAATATAGCTAAGAAATTCCCTTCTCCCTCCTCTTGTAAAGAATGGTTTGATGTGTGAATCTTGAAGGAAGAGTACTTCCAGTATGGAGCTCCCTGTGGTTTCATTCTGAGAGCCTTGGTTTAAGTCAAGACTTGAAGGTGCTGTTTGAGAGATTTTCCCAGATCTGTGTGTATGAGGTGTTCGTTGATGCTTTGAGCACAGAGGCCTGTCGCACACGGATAGGGTATGACATAAGGGGAAGTTACAAGAAGCAGCAAGGCAGAAATGAGAAAGAAAACTCATGCAGATATCAACGAACATTTCAAGCAGAAATTGTTAAAAAGACTTAGAGCTCCGTGAATAAGAGAAAAGCTTTTCGGTCCCAATCTTGTGATATATTACTATGCCAACTACATAATACAGCTCCAACTAGGAAAAAAAAAGAAAAATATTAAAAAAAGCAACAGAAAGGATTTTAGAACTAAGCTATAATCCTGTGCTACACCATTAACTTAAGGGTGGCTCTGCTGAAGGGGTTCTTAGTACTGCATGAGTATTCCAGTCAGAAAAATGAGAAAATTTAATTTTTCTAGAATACATTAATCTTCACCCCATTCTATGTGACATTGTCAGCAGTTAATTTAACAGCAGAGCTTCACGAATGAAAAATCAACGCAGAGAAAGTTCCTCTGAAATCTTGGTTTATGCAATGAACCTTGTCAAAAATCTACAGCCCAGGCAGAAGGGTGTGGGCCATTAAATAAACCAGGCAACCACTGCAGCAAGTAGGTGAAATTGCACATGTTCATGACCAAGTCTTAAAATAATTTTCAGACTTCTTGTTCCCAGAAAAACATAGGTTTCCATAGAAAAATAATCTGCGCAAACCACTGACATTTTTACTTCCTGTAAAGTGCACCATTGTCGCGGCGGCACTGGGGGTGGTGGTGGAGTGCCGCGACCTTCTAGAGAAGTGTCCTGGGGAGGACGTCCTCAAGGCACAGGCACGTCCTCCTTGCTCGCTCCCGGGCAGAGAGTGATTTCAGCTCTTTTGTGAGCTCTCTGCTTCGGCCAGCACAGGAGGAAGAGACAGGAGCCGCGTGTGGTGATCCAAAGCGAAGCTTTATTATTCTTCCTTGAAGGGGTCCAGGGACAAACTGGCTCAAGGGGGCTGAGGGAGCAGGGTTGATAGAGCAAATCCAGGGGGTGGGGTAGAGCATGTAACCAATCGTCTGAGGACACAGGGGTGGTACAAGGGGGGAAGGGCCAATGGGGTACAGGGAATTTACATGAAAGAGGGATGCATGCCGGGAGTAACCTTATTGTAACCATTATGAGAGGGAGTGCCTAAGTGCATTCCCTCCAGCGGAGAGACGCAAACTCTTTCACTGTTTAGGCTTTCAGCCTTCACACACCATACCTCCCCCACAGCTTTACACACGCAGCGGTGCATTGAGTTAAAGCAGAGTCTGAAAAAAAGCAGTTAAAAAAAAGCAGCCACACAACAATACAAACCCGAAAACTGGATATAAACCTGAATAACTTCCCATGTTTAGGCTCCAACAACTGAACTGGTACAGTGATATCCACAATTTATAATGGCAGGTTTTAGAGATCAAGCCCTTCACCCTGAGTGTATCAGGCACAAGAGATGCAGCAGACATGAACAAGAAAGACACCCGTGGCAGAACATTTGCACTCATTTTTATTTTTGCCACTGGCATCCTAAAGAGGATGAAAAACAACTGTGCAAAAAATCACCATACTTAATTTATAAATTTAAAGTCATTGAATGATGAAAGACATTTTCCCACTTTCTGAACATACCATTATCTTTTCTATATAATAATGTGCAGCTTAAAATGAAGTTTTGTAGCAAAAATCAGCTCCTGGTGGCATTCTAGTTGGTTTCTAAAAAAAGGATAAGAGCTTTATTTTTGATATCCTGTCCTTTAAATCAGATGCTTCACCCACTGGATCTTTCCAAGTCACTCAGCAGGGATTAATGTGGAGCAGCATGAGTATATTTAATATTCCCCATGCCACTGCACTGCTGCAAGTACACCTCAGCAAGTCTGCAGATTTTTTTCCTTCTCTGGTAAAATAGGGGATGTCATACAATTTTTCCTAAAAATAACAACTTACATTCAACTGCAGAGCAATAAAGTAGAAAGCATATCAGGTGAGATTTAGTGAAGATGCAACTAACAGAAGGCTGCAAAGAGGTGGGGATGGTGACCACTTTTCTGATCCTATGATATCTGGCAAAAATGCCATGGAGAGAATTTGCACACCGGCTTCAGATACTTGCAGTGATTGACTTTCAAGGACTGATGTTTTCTCTAGTGGTTTGGACAGCCTCAGTTTTTTGGGTAGAAATTTGCAGGATTCTGCCTGATAAGTACTATGAATTATGCACAGAGTAAAAAGTCCATATCCACTATAATTTCACCTCTTAAAAGGACTACTGCAAAATTAGTGTTAGCAAATTTTTAAAAATTAGTTTTAGCATAAGAATTATGAGCATTTATATTTGTCTTTCAGCAAAACCCTTGTCTCACCATAATTAACATGTATATTTATTCTTCCAAATCTTTCATTCCCTTTCTTAAAAAATAAAAAGAAAGAAAATGTTCATCTGTCTGATGAACAGTTAATGTTTTCCTTGCACTCAAGTTTTCATCTGTTGAAAAGAGCAAGACATAGTTTTGAGATATTGCTGATGATGCAACATATAGAAGTAACTAGAATAAAACCTATGAACAGAGAATTTGCAACATTGATTTTCATGTAATTTGTATTAAATAAGGTGGGAAGGACAGCTGTGAGAAATTAGGATGATGTTACAACTTCTTATGAGAACACGACACTTTGAAAGGTTTGAAAAAACTGGGGTGTTTTATTCTCAGTTTGTTTCAATACAATCCTTCAAGTGTCCAGCAATAGCTATCACCTGGTAATTATGTGGTGTCCCGAGCAAAATGCATTGACGTTGTCAGCTGAATTTAAATCAAATGTTACTCAGGATACAGAATTATCATGGATTCACGAATGATAATTACTTCTCCTTTGCAGAGAGGTATCAAAAATATAAGTCAGGTTTAGACCTGAACAGAAAATGAGGAAATGGCACTGCATTCTTTTGATTCAGTCACAGAGAACTACTATTCTACATTTTGGGGGTATGCAATATGTACTGAAAACTCATTAAAAAAGACATATACTAATTATAAGCTATTTTCTACCTCTTTTTGCAACAACTAAGCTTTTGATAACGGTGCCAAAAGGGAAATTACAACTTCTCAACAAAATCAGGTATCATTACTTGAAAAGATGTTCTTCCATATATGCTTTATAATTTTAATAAGAAAATACAGTGCTATAGCCATAACTAAATTTGATAGCTGTGTGGCATTAACAAAACTATAGTACGTAACTTTCTCATGGGAAAACAAAGGAAAATAAACTGTGGGAAGAAAAAGAAAAAAAAGAGAAAGGACCCTTGAAGCCTGAGAATATAATTCAATAAAGTCCAGATATGAATCATGGTGTTTAAAATAATTAGTATCCTTGATCCAAGTAAAACAAAAATCTGAGCTTATTCAAGTGTTGTACAAATAAAAACCTTCCAGCCTTATTTAGGACAGTCTAATAGTGAGAAAATTCTTAGCTTATATCAGCAAGATGAAAGTATGGCACTATTAGACAAAGATCTACATGGTACATAAAAAGAGTGCAAGGAACACTAAACTACTCTGTTTTAATCATTTATTATATATTGCCAGGAAACTACTGCATTTTTTTCTGACTGAAGGGCAAAAAAAAGATTACACAGCATTCCTTCTGTTTCTTACAGAAAACTTTTTAAAAAATCTACTGAATCAACTCAATCAACCATTGATGATACAGTGTCAATATCAAAATGCTGTATTTGCAAAAGCAGTCTGTCAGAGAGAGTGCATCAATATGATAAAGAGAGCAGTGCCCAGACAGAACATAAAAATATCTATATTTATAATNTATCTATATTTATAATATAAATATTATTTATTTATATTTATAATATAAAAATACCCCATCAAAATACGTGTAGAAGTTGTGAATAACATGAGCCCGTGGACAAACATATCTAGGGGTGTGCAGCTCCCAGTCCTGCCTGGCTGCCGATCAGGGTTTGGAAAAGTTTTTGTCAGCCACAGCACACTGCACTTGCAAGCTGAAACTCTGCACATGAAGGGAAGTGAAGAAGGTTTATAAGCAATCTAGCAGCCATCCCCAACTCACGATTCAAATAGTCTTGGAGGCTTCCCACCATCTTTGCAGTGTAAAAAGAGCGGTGGTATAGCTACAGGCCACATTTTTGTTCAATCAAAACAAGGGGAGGAAGATAAGTAAGAAAAAGTACTTCTTCTCACTGATCCCCTAGAATTTTTTTACACATGTGCCACATGAATTCTAATGTTTGCTGCAAGACATAAAAAAACAGAGAAAATTCAATCTTAATATTTAAATCAACAGCTAAATGATGTAAAATGTATTATGAAGTAGCCTGTAGTAGATCTTCTCCAAGATACTTAGCTTCCAAAGTCCATCATCTAACTATAGAAAATTTGGTGAAAAGCAAGTCAAGATTAATCAGTCTCATTTAACAGAACTATAAATATTTTCTACAATCATATCAGCATAGCAGTTGGCTATATTGCAAAAAAGAGTCTTGTAAATGGAAAAGTTATAAATGAATAGATAAGCCTTTTGGTTGGTTTGCTTCTTACTTAGAAAAAGAGCATGATTTTTTCATTAGCATAAAGAAAGTTCAGTCATGATTTTAGTCACTGAAGTGAAAGAGTCAATTAAAAATAGAAGCAGACAAAATAAAACAACAACAACAAAACAACACAAAACACCCCTGATTATCTATTTGACCATAAGAATCAATTTAATGAATGCTGGGATTGAGATTTTAGCTGATTATTGTCAATGATTGTACTGTTTAGGACCTGACAGAAAATTCTGTGAGGAAAGGAAGCCCAGTGACCTCTGTGTTGGGGATGGGCCCTGGCAAAATCCCAGCTTCCTGACTGTAACAATACAAACTCAAAAAAACTTTATATTTTCTCTTTATATTGTCTCCCTGGTTGTCCTGGAAACAGGAGGAAGAGTCTGAAGGAGAGCTGCAATGGAATTGAGTTTGGGGCATTTTCAACTAGGCTCCCTTGCATATCATGATGCCACTTTTCAAGTAAAATTTGTTTTGCAGAAAAAGGCATAGCCAGAGAGACCTGACACCAACAGTACAGTCCCAAAAAAAGGTAGACATATGAGCCTATCAAAGGTCTGTGCACCTCTGCATGGCATTGTAGATTTATTCTGAGTCTTCAGACCCCAAATTGTTACTTTTTGTTCCCCAACAGTGTTTAATCTCCATCTATCAGGAAGAAGGAATGAAAGAAATGGTAACAGCTGCTTATTTTTCACAGGAATGCTATCCTTCCCCTTGGTTTTCAAGCTTTAAATTACTTTCCCATTTTGTGTTTTTGCTTTCACAGGCAAACTGCTTGTGTCTTTTTTTTCAAAGTACTTTGAAAACTGATTTTTTAAGTTTTAATTAGAAATTCATCAAGAATATTTTTCTCTGAAGTTGAAAAATTAGTTTCAGGCAATGATTAGATCCGTTTCCTTAAAAATCTCCATAGTTTTTACAATCAATCAAAAAATCCCAAGCACTGACAACCTAAAATATGAAGAAATATGGTTCGTTTAGCTTGCCAGCAATTGTACCAAAATGACAACGCAAGGGAGAAAAAAAGTTGCGTTTTCAAAAATTCTCAGATGCATTAGACTTATATCCTCAGAACCCCAAAACTCCACATATTCTCAAAAGAAAACAGTGAGTTCATATCTTGTCCATTAAATTTCTGTGGAAGTCACAGGAGGGAGTGAGATCTCATTTCTAATCAATTTTCCAAGTTCAAAGTGCAGATCTACCTTGATGCTGAGACAGATCTACTTCCAAATGAGAAGGTTCTAGACAGAAATCCAGGAGTTGCAATGCTGGGAGCCAGCATTAACCAGTTGTTGCACCAGGCTGAACCACAGGGTCAGAAGGTGTTGAATATGTTTAATATCAGCATTTGAAATTATTCACATCAAGAAAGCCAGTTTAGAAATCAAGAAAAATTATCCTCATTTTTATAGAAAAAAACCGTTCTCAACATCTCTTTATTTTTTCTGTTCCAGGTCCTTTTATTTTTAACTGTAATTCTGTATAAAACTATTAACTGTACTATTAACTGAACTATTAACTGTTAGTTAAATACTAACAAAGGGAAAAAAAATGACATGTGCATTATTCTTACCCTCACAATTCTGTATCTTACTATTTTATTACAAGAGAGTTTTTTAATTTGGCTGTAAAATGCCATGCCAACTTAAATATATATACATGTTGTATGAACAGGATAAAATTTCATCTTTTTACTTTCCCAGATGATAGTTCTTGTCATCAGAACTGCATCATTTGATTGTGATGGATTCAGGCTAAAGAAAGGCACATCACGGCCATGATAAGACAATCTCTTGAAACATACTCAACTTAGATATCCTTTGTCTGTTCAGGCCAGTTGTCCAAAGATAAAGTACAAAAGAGAAGAAAGACTGGCAAGCTTTGCCCAAGAGATGAGGAAGGTAAGACCCTTGAAACAACTTTGGTTTTTTGGTTGTTTTTTTTTTGTGTGTGTGTGTGTGTGTGTGCGTGCACACTTATCTCTATCTCAATCTATGGATAGNAGATATAGATATAGATATAGATATAGATATAGATATAGATATATAGATTAGATATAGATATAGATATAGAGAGATAGAGAGATGATAGAGAGATAGAGAGATAGAGAGATAGAGAGATGATAGATAGATAGATAGATAGATAGATAGATAGATAGATAGAGATACATATAGATAGATATACATAGATCTCTATCAGAGGGACTGGAAAGTACCTCTACCACATCTTCCATTTAAATTCTCAAAACTCTGCATCTCAAGAAGCAAATTAAAAATGCATTCTGGCTACGGGTAGTAAGCCTTTGTCCTTGCAGAAGGGTTATTTTCAAGGATAACAGCCTTAAATGTTGCAGGTACAGAGAACAATAGATTGCAATTCTGCCCTGCTCTGGAATCACTTAAAATAAATGCCAGGGCCTTGAAAAGCCTCTGCTGGCAGAAGAATATCTGCATATGAAACTGAAAAACGATTTTGAAAACTCAGAGAGGAACTGTGGTCCAATTGGATCAATAATTTGGCACACAGGACTGAACCATTGTGACCACACAACAGAAATAATTGCAATCTCTGCTAAAATAAGTAACATATCTCAACACAGCTAAGATCAGGCTAATGATTCACTTTGTTTTAAATGTGAATTATTGAAAGCAGGAATCAGAAAGTTCAAGGATGAAATTAGCCTCAAAACAAATTAATCTATTTTAAAGTTTTGGAAAAAAATAAAAATCTGACTTGTACAGTACTGGGAAAAAGAAAATCTACAGAATACAACTCCAATCTTCCAAGCTCAAAGTTAATCTGTTGATATATCTGAATACTGATAACCTGGGCACAGTTCCATCTCCAGAGAGAGATATGCCTGCTATGATTATCTCTCTGGTAGCTGTCAAACAAAGAGATGTCATTCTGTCTACAGTTAAACAACAACAGATGGAACATACCCACAGCCAAGGTAAGTACCATCACTCCAACACTTTCAAATGGAGCCTCACCATGGTTTGCACCAGTTGAAGGTTTATTCCAGATCTCTGTTCCAAGGCAAGGGTTAATCTCATCTGTAATGTAAATTAAGATCACCACTGAAGAGCTATAGAAGAAACTGTGTCTTTAAGGCACAGCCTTATGACTGTGGTGTCATTACAACTTGCACCCTCCTCACTTACGCTTTCTAGTTGCTTCAGAGGACACTCAGCATATAAAGCCTCTCCATTTGCTAAGTTCACGAGTTGCAAGTCTCCTGCAAAACCAAGGTTTGGGAATAGAAGGTGTCCCATCTTACCTGCTTTTGCATATTGCTTCAGGCCAGTTGCCTGAATGGCTTTTACAGCCTCCACGGAAAGAAAGGGGAATTTTTAGACAACAGCCCTACAGTTGTAATAGTATTGCTTAAAAATGGTCAGAAGACCCAAGCATCTTGCAAATACATTTTTCCCTCCATTGAGTATAAAACAACATGCACTGAGTCTGAGATATTCTGCAGTTGTTTACATATAGGTGAGAAGCTCTAGATGTTGTGTCAAACCCTTTTTAAGCTGTAACAGTGAGAATTAATGGATAGAGCAATCTGATCACAATTTTCCTAAATCACACATTTCATGCTTTCTGTAATGTTATAGATAAACTATGGATCAAAAATTATGGGAAATAAGGTTTCTAATAATTTGAGGGTATTTATCTTCAAATAAAAATAAATTATGCCCCAAGAATAGTGTAACATATTGTATACATATTTTCATATAAAAAGAATCTCTTAGAAAAGAAGGAGGAAGAGAAAGAATGTTCTACATTTACTAACCTTCATTCCAAAATTCCCATAAGACAAACAACTTTTGTAATCTTGATGCAAGACCATAGAATTTTGGCTAGAATACAATTTGTATGGAAATTATTTTCTGTTCTGTCATATGAATTAATCTTGAAATCACCTTAATATTCATAATGAAATGTATTTCAGTTTGCGCATACATTTGCCAAGTTCAGAAATACAGTTGTTTAAGATATGAGCATTGGAATTGTGATTCAGGGACATTACAAATGGAAAAAATCTATTAGATGAAACATTCCTGTCAGCAGAACATTGTTCCCCCAAGATTGCTTTCTGGTCTTTTGTCCAATTCCATGTCTAATTTCAAAGTCTATCTGCATATATAAGTCGTGCCATTATGAGCAAGCATGTTATTAAAGTGTGCAATATGTTTTGGATCTATAAAGCTCTCTTTATTACTCAGTGTGGGGGAAAAAAAGAAATAAAAAAGATTACATCTTTTGTTTAATTCTGGAAGAGACCACCCAAAATCCTGCTTGAAAAGGGACACATATCAAACGGTATTAATAATCTGAAGCAACCACAATGACTAAGAAATGATAGACAAATAGGCCACATAAGCTTATTATAAATATGCATCTCAGCAAACTGGAGTTCCAGGCCACCTGAAAACTGCAGTCAGAAAGCTTTATAAGCACACAGACGTTGAAACTCACCCTCTGTCTCATACTGCTGCAGGTACCTGACCATCAGTTCAGTGGTCATGCAATTCTCTGAATACAAATAGCAATGACTACAACATAAATGTAACTAAAGGAACACACCACATGATAGAAGAATGGTATTATCAGGGAGACCTGCGAATTAAGAAAACATGATGGTCAGAAAGAAGAGCTTTTGAAATATCTGTTCAGACCAGTTTGTTATTTTGAGATCACTTCTAAGGCTCATGCAGTAAACAGACACTTTGTGGTACACTGAAATTAGATTGATTTCTATTTTTTTCCATATTAGACCAAAAAATGCTTGGAAGGAGAAAGAATGGGCTTCTGTTTTATGGACTAAGCTAAACTCAGCTCTTTCAATTTCAATGGATAATCCTTCCTTTTTACATGGTCCCTGCTACTCTGGCATCCAAGGAGCACGTAGGGTTTAAATTGCACTGTCCTTTCTTTCTTGAAAGACAGTCACACAGTTACTGTAAGTCGAAGTTATCCCATTCTCATTTTACAGAACAAAATCCCTGAGACAGAGGAATATAATCATTATTCAGTACCCAGCCTTAATATATAGTTCCCAGAATAATGTTTTTGACATGAAAAACAGAACCATCTTTTAAAACAGGATTCACAGGCACAAAACACAGAATTTTAAGGTTTCCTCAAATCTAGCCTGCTCTACCTAAAGTTATCTGTGAGTTTGGTATCTTTGCAGGCTCAGAGCTGAAAATCTGTGGCTAGACTAGGATGCCTGAAGCAAATACTCAGATACAGAACAAGGAAATTTTAAAAAGGTAGAAGAGGAAACAGTGAGATGGTTGAAGGCAAATATTTAGAGCACTCTACCTGGAAAGAGGAAGGTCTAGACTTTAAGCCCTCCTAAATCTGAAAAATTTAAACTCACATGTCAGACTTTTAAAAATTTCTTAATTACCAAAGTAACAGTAAAGGAAAAGAAGAAAATGACATTGTGTAGGATGACCCACCAGGAAAAGGAGCAGGTAAAACAAGATTTAACTAAACATACTAAATAAAGCTTGTGGTCTTGAGAGGGAAGAAGTCGGGGCTCTGGTACTTTAATAAGCAATACGTATGGCCTAAATATGAACTCTGTTCCCAAAGTTCAAGTCAGAGAGGAGTAGAGAAGTACAATCGGAAGTACTAACACAAATTGTGTCTACCCTAAAAAGAACTGTGATTAAATCGTCCCTACTAAGGGACCATTTCCCCATGCTGAACTGCAGTCATTGGTTAAAATGGACAATTTTTTTTTGTGGAAACAGAAAGCAGAACAAAGATCTCTACCTTCCAACCACAGGCTTTGCTACTGTATGTCTCACCCATGTATAAGTGCAATTTCTCCTTTTGTGAACCTTGACTGCCCTTTCTGTACAACAACAGAGCTCTCCCAATAAAGACAGCAGATATCTACTCTTTTCCCAAGAGCCACATTCCAGACCACAGCCATTTCCAGGCCACAGCCATTTCCATGCCACAGCCATTTCCAGACCACAATAAGAGGTAGAAAATTTTAAATGCTACATACTGAAAGGAGCATACAAGGCAGGGAAGAAAGTGATTCTGTGACATAATCAAGTAGGGAGAAACTAATAGTCTCATTAATGTGATCCTAAGACAAAACTGAAACATTCAAAATAGTCCCTGTTAAAAAGCAATGGGAAGAACATGGAAAAGGAAAATTACAAGGCACAATGCTTCATTTTTAGTAACCAAAATGATGCATGGACCATTCCCTTCCACTTCTGAAAGCATTATATCCAGTGGAGCAATATACAAGCGGTGGATGACAGGTCAATCTTTTTTCAAGCTTGTAAAATATACACATACATGCTGCCAAAACTACCACATTTTGTGCTGAACTCAAGNGACCCACAAAAGGACTCCCCCTGATCCTTTATTCTTCCCCAGACGCACTGCCAGCCAAGAGGGCTCTCAGCCCTAGCCGCACTCCTGGTTCTCTGCCATCTGGGAGGCGGCCCACTCTCGGCGCCGGTCTCGCCTGGAGAGCTAGCTGGGTGAACCGAGCTTGAGTGGAAAAGGCGAGCCGCGTCACTCAAGACTGCACGCGTCTGCACATGGCAGGTTCTCAGACAACACCTAACAGACCAGGATTTTCAGAGACATAACTGAAAATATAATTTCTGAATAGACTGCAAATGAGCAGTCTCAACTCTCTTCTCAGCTCATCTGAGGACAGTGGTACTTTTGAATGCATTTAAATGATCTTTTTCTATCTTTTCTGTCTTGGACAAAGCCAATGTACGTGTCCACTCAGGCACCTAGGCTGGCTGAGTTCTTACAGAGTACTTCCATGAACAAAGATGTCTAAATTAAGGTTGAATTACACTTTACGTTTCTAAGTGCTTTTTTTGAAGTCAACCAGACTAAGAAACTTGTCCAAGGTAATTTACGAAGATTATGGCAGAAAAGGAAACTCATCTGGGGCGTCTGAGGTCTCAGGCTAGTACCCACAGCACTAGAACATCTTTCATCTCTGCTGCTCTTATCAAACCAAAATGACACAAAAGATCAGAAAAGATAAAGACAAGAATGAGCATGTTGAAGGATCAACTAATTTCATCTAGAAGATTCTGAAACATGCTGAATGCTTAATTTTATCCATATATTATTTTTTTACCCTCTGCAGATTATTGAAGAAATGCCAAGTCCATCTATTTATAAAGCAGTGAAGCAGTGGAGTGTCCTCTAATGCACCATTTCTAAGTGCAAGTAATATATGCTGACCAGCTTGTAACTATCTTGGCAAGGATTCACAAACCTGTTAGGATTTTAGTTTATCAAAGACAGATATATCTATATGTCTGTCTGTGGCTGCATAATCATGAAATAGGAAAGGATGTTAAAAAAACACTAGTGCTTTAAGAGCAGTCAGGAAACTCAGTGTTAAGGTTTGTTCCTTTGTCCTTAGTTCACCTGTGCTGTGCACAGCTCTTGTAGGTGTCTACAAAAAGCCTATGAATAGATCTGATAAGAATCAAAGAAGGCTCTGTAATGTTGTGCCAAAATTAACCAAACTTAAGCAAATGTGAAAAAAAAAGGTTTAATTGTGCCTATCATTGTCTAGATGAGGTGAGTTCAGATTTGGTGTCTTTGATTTTTCTTCAGTAAATGAAGGTGATTATAACAGACTTCCTCATATGAAGACTGTTAATATTGTTCATGTTCATGCATAACAGCCCCCAAGGATCTTGGAGAACACTCAGGTAGTCCCATGGAGTGCCTGCCTCTCTCTGCAGATAAGGTGTTGTTTCCATGGAGCTGTTTCTTTCAGACCCGTTACGCACACAACAGATACAAACCCATTTTCAGCAGATCATTCAAGTGATAGCAATGACTCCTCTGGAGGTAGACAATACATCAGCCTGAAGTGAAGTGTGTTTTATGGACCAGGTTTAATTCCACAGGAGATGCTGGAAGGCCCTTGACTGAACCAGCAGGGAGGTTAATAGAAGCTGCACACTTGGATGTAGTCTTAGCCTGAACATTTATTTTTTTAAATCCTGCTAATTTTTTTTAACCCATCAAACTGCCAAGGCACCACTAAATCATGTCCTGAACTGCCATACAAAAGTATTTTAGATGCACCAGACAAGACTGTAAAATATTAGCATAGTTCTAAACTATTACAGGTAAAGAGACATTAGTCCCATTTTTATGGTGTACATAATTTCCTTTTCTAAAATAAGAGTTCATTATTGACCATTATGCCATGGAACAAGTTTCTTAATCATCCAGATATATTTTTCTAATATTAATTAGTTGAAGTTTCTAACTGAATCTTCAAGACAAAATAGCACCATTTGTGACAAATAAACACTTAACACATTGTAATATCATCTTCACAGTTTTTTAATTAGAAGATTAATTTAAAAAACAATTATTAACTGACAAAACTTGAATTTATAAACAACACAGTGTGAACAGAAATTACTCCCAGTCTGAGACTTTGGTATTTCTATGC
This sequence comes from Rhabdornis inornatus, assembly GCA_013397075.1. Taxonomy (NCBI): domain Eukaryota; kingdom Metazoa; phylum Chordata; class Aves; order Passeriformes; family Rhabdornithidae; genus Rhabdornis; species Rhabdornis inornatus. The sequence goes on along the minus strand of VWZS01003010.1, from coordinate 11,775 downwards.
AAGTCTTCCAATTTCAATTACTCATAACTTTTAAAAATTATGTTCTAGGATAGAGTCAGTGTACTTCCTGCAAAACCTATACAGTAGTTCTTGAAAAAATGAGAACTTTATAGAACATATTTAAGTGCATTCAATTTTTACAAACATATCTCAATACAAATGTTGAACTTGCACACAATGCACGGAACAACACACAGAACAATGAGCTGAATAAAACTGCTAGCAACCTCAAAATGCAAGTCATGTATGCTGCATCCATCTTTTTTCTAAACAGGTTATCAATGGCCACTGATTGTAATTCAGTGATTAAGCAGACAGACACATCAGAAAGAAATAAAAGGGCAATAATTTTCATATTTTTTCTAAGCCATATCCTTTACACTATCCTTACAATTGTGTTACCTTACTTGTTTTGCAGTAAGTCAATTTCTAGTGTTGTGAAGAAAAAACAAATACACAGATTAAAACCTGTGAGTTTCCTGAAATTCCATATAACTATTGGTCTAGCTCCTTTGGCGCAATCTCAACTGTAAAGCAAAATTTGGCAGTCTGAATTTCAGGAACAGTTCACACAGTATAAGTTCACAGGAAAATTAATTCTAAAATATCCCTGCTATCAAAAAGACTTGGCTCACTTTTTGCTCCAATTCCTTTACTTTCATGATATGTCTCATTTTGGTTTAGCTGATTGACAAAAGACAAGTTTACGGCAACTTTAAATTGGTTTACATTGGTTTGAGGGAGTGTTGTCCAGTCAGGGTTTAGTCAAAAATGCTTGATGTTGACATGATTCAGGTCTGAGCACTCACTTTCCTTCCTTTTCAGTTTATCACACTTTCAAACTCAATAACATATATCCTTGCCTGGAGGAAAAGTGGTTTTTTTATATAGGCACTTTAAATGTTCAACAATACTTCTGCTTTTATTTTAGTTATGAATTTTCTACAGCATCCTGGGTGATGGTAAGCACTGATACCAGAAAGTATGTCACGGAATGAGGGTAAAACTTAATGCCTTATAGAAACCCTGTACAAACATACAATCCAGTGCAATGTAAGTAAAATACTTATTTTCAGAAATAGCCTTTGATATTCAGAAAGCATGTTCCAAAATTTAGTACAATCAGCAAGCTTGAAATAGCAGCTTTAAAAAGGTTTTCTTTAACAGTGACAGGAAAATCCTTCATTACAGCAGAGAATATACTGCTATCTGACAGCCTATGTTGACACTAGGGAGGTAGTAAACTCGAAACTGTCCGTTACACTTATTTATCTGTGCAAGGCAGATGTATACTTTCCCATTTTTCCCACTACTTAGAGCTCTCATTAAATATGTTTCTTTGGAAATTTCTGACATTAAGTGGAAATTGAAAACTAAAATACTAAGATTTTAAACAAATTTAAATAAACAATATATAAATGATGTAGTTTTTCTTTTGCCAGTTCTTTTTGTATCTTTTACTTCATGCATGTCTTATTACGCCATTTCTCCTTTACTCCCCACAGTCTCTATTGGCTTGACCCTGAGCCTGTCTAGATTGCATAGAGCAAAGGAGAAAGGAAAGTCTTGCACACATCAGTGTTATTCCTCCGGTTCCCTACCACTGCTTTTCTGCAGAAAGCAGGTAGTTCTTCACAAAGAGCTCTACACAACTTTTCCTGAGTTACTCTGGAAAGTTATTTCAGCCATTTCTAGAGTGAATAAGAAATGAAAGTGGCATTGAGTAACTTACTTTCTATTTTTCTAAGCTGGAGTAAGACGCTTATGAACTTACTTTACATGCTTGATCCAAAGTGATTTTTTAATGAAGAATCACCTGAAAACTCTGAGAAGTCAAAGAAGTAAAAGAGGGTTTTCTAATCATTTAGCTTGTCCTGAAAACCTGTTTTCCTTTCTCCAGAAAAAACTTTTGATTACCTTTATTATATTCCTGACCAAAGCTCAGTTGAAGGTAGACTCAGCTAGTCAGTAATGCAGTGACAGTTTTTGCCTCCATCCAACCCATTAATTTCAATGGTAAAAATACCCAATTACAGCTGGCTATTATGGGCAATAATGAATGGCTAAGAGAAACCAAGGGTGGCTTTAGAGAAAGCACTTAGAAGATTGCAGCCCTCCCATGCACACTGCCTTGGCAAAAAGCATGTTCCAGATGACGTGCCTTGGTGAGCAGCCTTATCACTCAGCCCTGGGGTTAAAAGCCTTCACAAGCATATATTCCCATTTGTAGAACCTGAGTCAACAGTTAGGAAAAAAGACTGTGCCTGGTCTGTGGTGGTCTAACTTAATCGCCAGCAATTAAAAATTCACTTGTGATAATCCATTATTCAATGACATGCAAGAAAAGAGAAGGTTCCTGGACAGATCTCAGTAACCATTCATAAGGAGCGCCTTGTGGCCACACCTCCAACTTTAGCTATATCTTGACCTTTCTGGCAGTTCAGCTAATGGCACGGGAGTAGATAAGTGTATCCCTGACATATAACTCTTGTTCGGGTACAGTACTCTTGTCCAGTACAACACTGTTTTTCCATCATGCTTATAAACCCAGCTCACAACTCTTGATTGTGTCTGTAGCCTGTTTGGTTCTGTGTTTAGTACTGGAAAATACTGTTGTCTCCATTTTCTACTCTTAAAGGGATTCACTTCCTCTTTAGTCCTTGTAGCTAAATTAACTCTAGTTAATGCATATATAGAAGACAACTTTAAAAAAGATATGTAATGACTCATCCGTTCTTTATTTTCAAAGCTTCTTTCGTAAATGTATTTGGAGACATACGAGGTTTTTCCTAGAGTCAAAAACCCTTCCAGCTCTCACAGGAATTCCTAATTGGCAGTTGTAGCCATAAAAAAAATATTTGTCTTATTCTGTGGATCCACAGGTGAAGATGACACACTGAGATTTTCATGGATGATTATGTTGGCCCAAAAGGAAAAAGACTCCAAAAATTTAAATTATTCCTGTTGAACCAAATGACCTTAGATACAAGCTTCACATTTTGATATTTTTCATCACTTCAGGGAGAACTAGAAGGTGAGGTGCTACTAGCCAGTACAGAAGACTCTAAGACCATATGTGAAAATCATCTCATTGTAGTGCAAGGTTTGTCATGGCATCCCGCAGAAGGCAAAAGTCTGGATTTCACATGTTAATGTGTGCTGGCAAAAGTATACTGTATGACACTATCAATGGCAACATCATCCTTTATATTCTGAAAAAATACAAAGGGAAAAATATAAAGGGGAGAAAACTATAAAATTCTAATATTTTACTGAACAGAAAGTTGTTCATTTTGTAATCCTCCAAAGTGAAACTCTATTAATAGGAACAGTGTAATCAATATGTGATGACTTGAAGGTTTGCAACATTTGACGAATTGTAATTTTGTTCTTCACAAACTCCTAAACACTTCCTGCTAAGTGACAACAAGCATCAGCAAGTTTCAACAAACCTTCTGCAGTTTCTTTACATCACTATAAAGAACAGATGCCGTTTTGGGGCTGCTGTGAACTCTTCTGTTCTTTGTGTAATGTGCACATGTATATGCGAGTGCACTCACATGAAAATGTGATAGCCAAGGCCCATCTCAAATGCTTTTTCTATGGTGCACAGTAAGCAAACAGCTGGTTCCAGGCAAGAATCTTCTGTCAATCATGGCAAAAATGTGATCCACATAAAACTTCATAGCAAAAGTGACAGAATTCTCAGCATTATTAATGAAATTTGGGCTGTTAAAATATACAAAGATGGTCCCACAGTGTTTTCCAGTATGTCTGTGAAAATTATTATCTATTTCTGCCCTTAACCAGTAGCACATGGGAAGTATCAAAAATACATGAGTTAAATAGAGCTGATGCTCCCAGAATGCAGTTACTTGGAGGCTATCAGTACAATTTAAAATCTTTCTGCAAAGAACTTTACAAAACAAGGAGCCCAACGAACTGCAGATTTCAACATTGTAAGAATTCCGTTTAATGAAGTCAGAAAAAATTTCCCCTACACATTAGAAAATTGTTGAACAAAGTTTTGAGTGTCCCAGCCTTTACCAGTACATCTTCTTTTTTGTCTATTTTCATTTCTGGTCTCCTTTATGCCCAGGAGTAAAAAGACAAACAACAGAAGTCTCACTAATTACATAGTAAAAATCAGATTCCTTGTAAAAATAAGGTACTTGTGTTTGAAAGGGAGTAACATTCCTGATAGAGAAAGAAAGCAGGGAAACATGTAACTAAGGAGGAGCATAACATCACAATGCAGGAAATGAAACTGAGTAGTAAAAATGGATTACTTCGTAGAGGGGTGTCCTGGTTTGAAAAGACAGGTGTGCTAGGGCCTTCCCTTTAAATGGAGAAAGTAAATCCTTCCCCTTGAAATAGTATAATTTTGAAATTAAGGGGCTCTCAGGCAAAGATATGGGGATAGGAATAACAGTTCTTAACTAATATATATCAAGGCAAAACAAAACAACAACAACTATGAAATTAACAACAAGCAGAACAGGAACCCAGTAACAGCTCTTTTGGTTGTGCGCACTTTTCCCTGTGCTGCAGTTACCATCACAGCCGGCAGTGAGCTCTGGCAGGTTCCCGGTGGACGGGGCAGATGCAGCGATCCCGTGCAGCTGCAGGAGCGCTGGGGGTGATGGTGTCCCAGATGGGACGGGTGGAGGAGAGACTCTGCTCACGGATCCTTGGAGCAGTGTCGGTCCTAGCGCTCCAACAGGATGCTTGGAGATAGCAAACTGAAGCAGGAAGATGTCCTAGCAGGGGTGCGGGGTCCAACACCGGAAGCGGCAGCTCCCGGTGTTGGGATGGTGGGAGGTGTAGCAACGAACTTTTACCTATGGGAGCCAAAAGCGAGTGAGACAGCAACTGCCTCCCACCCTCCTTTAACTGCTTCGAATCTCGCGATGTTCCCTCCCTTCTCCCCCCCACCGTCCGAGGGAAACTCCCAAAAAAAACAGGGAGGCTCTCCCTCCCCCATCTCAAGGTCTCAAGGACCTAGCCATCAGTGCTCCTTAGCTTGTAAGTGGGAAAAAATTCCACAGGAAGAGAGGAAAGGAAAAACCAACCCCCAACAAGGGGAAATAAAATTAACAAAGTCAGAGAAAAATAACTTAGAGAATGTACAAGGTTACTTAAAAAAAGAGCACATCAAGAAATACCTGTCTTGAGACAGGCAATGTCAATTTTCCTTACTTTTAGCTGCATCATTATACAAGTATTGAAAAGGTAGAAAACACAGAGGATAGAAGTATATGACGTCTTCTCTGCAGTTGCTTTATGATGACATTTTTCTGATACTGAGTAGTCTTCCAGTTTGGTGTGTCCAAGTTTTCCATTTGTAATCTTTCATTGGAAAAATGGCCATTAGTTCACACCAAAACATGTAGGAGAGAACATGCGTTGCAGCAAACATAGACTTCTTACTCTGGGAAGACTATATTATAAATATCAGAGTAATCAGAGGCATGGCAAAAGGAGCATCTCATGCAGGGAGAAAACCCATGTTCAGGGTCTGTTCCCCTGGAATAAGAACTAAGATTTCATCTTCAGCCTCTTCCCAGTAAACCCTCAAGGCTATCCATTACTCTTGATGGAACATTTTCAATCTAAACTATTAGAGCAGCTCTATTTTGTATAAATTGTATAATGTATTCATTGAATTTTGGGTTTCAACACCAGGGGTTAGTGCCCTAATCACTTAGCTATGCTGGGAAGACATGAGGTGGGGCAGAACCCGGTAGGAATCATATAATAAGACTCAACAGCTTTTATAAACTTCCCATATCAAGCTCCACACTTCATCATTGCTGACCTCACTAATGGAAGTCCCAACTTTTCCAACCCTCCTTAACCCAGTGAGGTTATGATTATGTCATTGGTAGAATTGGTTGAAATGTCTTTGGCAGACCCTCCTCTTTTTCCCTAGGAGGATGATAAGGGGCTCGGATGCAATGAGAAAAGTCATAGCACAGTCTAGAAACAGAAAAACATTTTTGAAAAAGCTAATTACTTCCTGACAAAGTCTAATTTCAAGGATATATGAAAATAATCAATTTTTTACTCTGCTTAAGAAAATAATTTAAAATAAAATAAAACAAAACAAAACAAAACATACATAATAAAACTGGCAAAGAATGCAAAAAGATATTGCTGAGTGCATGGGTTGTCTGGGTATTTACCTTCATACATCATTTTTTTTTTAAAAAGAGATGTAATTCCAAAGTAACTGTAAAGGAAAGTCAATAAAAAGTTTGGTTTTGATAAAGCAAAATGTAATTGTAAATTAATCACATCTGAAGCTTAAAATTACATGGAAAAGTTTCACTTTGAAACAACATGGACAGTTTTTGCTGTTGTTGCAACTTTCTCTAGAAATGCCTTTGTTAATACCACAATAAAGTTGTAATATCACATATGCTATTACAATACATTAAATATTTTAGTTAACAATGGCAATAGACAAATGAGAACTATGAAAGCTCAGCACTGTGAAGCAGAGACAATCATGCTTACTGACTTTCATGGGCTTTTTCTGCAAAGTTAGTTCATTTTCACACAGTTTGTATGAGCCAGACCCTTGATAGCTCGTTGATCCATTCACCCTACAAGTGTAGCATTCTGTGCAGAGACACCAGGTCAAACTCTCAAACACAGATCTGGACCTGATCAGAGGAAGGCCTCACTAGATTAAAGGCAACCTTTATTCTACCTGAAGGTTTTGCCATGCCAAGCAGGGGAGAGCTAAATTGTACAGGGGAAGATGAGCCACCAATTGAGTAGGGAAGGATAAAATTAAAAAGAAGGGATGACTGCTGCCTTTTTTCTTCTTTTCCTTGTCCCCATAGGATCAGTAATATGAAGTACACACTACAGAGCTGATGACCAGAGGTTACCATACTGCAGAGTCCTAATCTACATGGCCAGCTGGAAGAGGGAAATGGACTTGGAATTGTACATCATTGCAACAAACCTTGAGGTATGCAGCAATTCATACAAGACATGTCCCATCTATGGAATTCTGGATCTCCCCAGAATCTTCAGACCTGACAGGAGCAAGGAAGATACTGGTTATACAGGGGGATGTCTCAGTAACCTTTGCTTTATAAACTCCTAGAATCATAGAATAGTTCTAACTGAAAGAGACCTTTTCAAGGTCATTTAGTCCAACCCACTCCACAATAAGCAGGGACACCTTCCACTAGACCAGGTTGCTCAGAGTGCCATCCAGCCCAACCTTGAATATTTCCAGGGATGGGGCATCTACCACCACTGTGGTAGTGTTTTACCATCCTCATTGTAAAATGTCTCTCCCTATGTAATCTAAATCGACCCTCCTTCAATTTAAAACCGTTACATTTTATACTGTCACAACAGGCCCTGATAAAGGGTTTATCTGCATTTCACAGGCTTTAGAGATATTTGTAGGTAATTCTGGAATATATATTTTGTCTTGTCAACACTGTAGCAAATGCTAAAATTTATCTACCATTTTATAATCAATTTCTAGTTCATATTCTCCTTTTCAACAGTCAGAAGGATCTCATAAAAGATAGAAAAAAACTTTGTCTTTCTTAGTAATTTTTATTCTCTAGATGCTCTTTTTGTGCTTTCACATTTTCAAAAGAGCATTTTTAATCCAAATCAATTCTTCTTCTCATAGGAAATTCATGACAAAGCATAAATAAGAAATATATTACAGTTTCCTATTATTATATACTTTACGGTATATTTCCGAAACTCTTGTTTAAGAAAGACTTTTGAATTTAGTAGCTAGAGCACACAAGGACTGCAAAATAAAATAAATATAAGTTTTACCATAAAGTCTCCCTCTGCCACAAGTAGATCAACAATTCCTGTCATTATTGATAATTCTTTTTTCATTCTTTCTTCATGCAACTAATTGCAGCACAGCTGTCACATGGAAGACTTTTTTTCTGATGATACATTTTTTTCTGATAACACTTATGGACTGTCTGAAGTTATAGAAACCAAAATTAAAATCTCTTCTTAAATAATTCTCTGACTTCTCTTGATTATCCATAAAATCATAAAAATAAGAACAAGTTTGAAAATTAAAAAAAAAAAAAATATATAGTCTTACTACTCAGCATTTTTTTTCTTTCATTTTTTTATGCTCTGAAGACACTTGGCACATATGAAAACAATGACACCAGAGTTTCAGTGGATTAAACATAAGGTATATCTGATCTCTGACCTCAGTAGAGATTATTATAAGAATTGGCCAAAAGTTTTGAAGTTCTTGTATTTCTAAGTGAG
>VWZS01003007.1:25886-55967 GCA_013397075.1 Rhabdornis inornatus | reverse complement strand
CGAGGGATGTGGGGCTCCAGGTGACTCTTTAAATACTGCTTATTGTATCCAGAGGATACAGCTATTTATTTATTTATTTACTTACTTACTTACTATTTAAAATGCTGTTTATTGTATCCAGAGGATACAGCAATTCACAGGTCATGGGTGACAAGAGCCCAGCCCACAGCNTTCTTAGTTATCCAGTAAGACTGGTTCAGCAATTCTTTTTTTCTGTATCAAAACTTGCTATCATTTCTATTCCTTCTTCAGATTCTACATTTCAAGATTTTTCTGTTATACATACACATCTGTGAGACCTTCCTGACAAATCCTTATCCTTTCCAACAAACCCCTGTCCTCCCCTGGAGGCTGCTGTGCCATCCTGAGCAGGGTGTGGGGACAGTCCCCAGCCACCCACCTGGACACAGAGCAATGCCCCAAGAGACCCCCCAGGCCCCCAGAGCATCATCTCCAGCTTGTTCCAGACACTTTGTTCCACCCTGGCTCTTTGGAGAGTCATCAAAATGTGTCTTTGAAATGGCACACGATGAAACAGCCTGATTGGAGTTGTGGTGGAACATCTGAGGGTCAATTACACTCACTGCATAAAAAACATTAGGGCATCCTGTCCTTAATCTTTTTTATGGCTTTGCCTGCTTTAAAAGCCCTGTATATAAACAAGCCTTTAAATAAATAGACTTGGAAGCATAATCTCCTCACACAGATTTGTACAAAACTCTGTTCAAACCATCTCAATCTTCAGGACAAACTAAATGGGCTGAAACCATTACATTTCTCCCTGTAAAGTGGCTTTTAGAGATGACCCTTCCTTGAGCTCTCTGGGTTTTCCTACAAGTGTTTTTAGATGTGTAGGCAGATCAGTAAATGCCAATACCAGCCACATCTCCCCTCAGCTTTTTCCTTTTTATTCATCCAAAGATCTCAGCAGTCCATTTGTGCACAGCATTAAACCCCTCACGAGCACTCGTAATTCCTGGGTGCCCTGACAGTGCCTTCACCCACAGCCTCACAGCACTTTAAAAGAATTACACTGCATTTGCTACCTGGCTCATCAGCACAGTCCTCCATCATTAATAAAAGCCTGCATGATCAATGCCCTGTTGGATCATGAGTGGGGTATTTTTACAGGGATAAGCCTCTAAGAGGGGCTTGGGGTTAACCTGTGCTCACCTGTCAGCACAGAAAGTCTAAAATTCTCAGTTTCCAGAGTTCCAACACCCAAGCAGCAGTTGGAAGCTGTGAGCTTCTTGCTCCTGACCAGGACAAAGTGCTGCCTCTACCTTTTGAGGGTTTTTTTGCAGAAGGGAAGTTGTAGCCAAGCCATGGTTGAGAGAGGGGTCAGGCACAAGATTGATGGTATAACATAACTCACCTTCCCACTGCTGGCTGCTGGCAGTGCTGTTTAAAGAGAAAGAGATGGCACCAGGAGGGATAGAAGCAAAAAACCCCTGTGGGATGCTCTGCCTGCTCAGGAGGGCCAGGAGGGAGGGAGCACAGAGATGTGAAGATGATGGAAGCATTTCCTTTGGGTCTGTTACCCTGAATTTCTCTGTGTGGCATTCATCTGTTCCCTCAATAACCCTCCCATTCTGTAGTTGCAGCCAGCAGCAGCATCCCCCAAACCTTCTGGTGGTCTTGGCCTCTCCTGACCTGTGCTCAAAATCTTGCTGGCTCCATTGGGCTGGTTCCAGTATGTCCACATCCATCTCGTTCTGCTCCTTTTCCCTGTGTGTCCAGGGCAGAACTGCTTCTCTCTGAGCCCTGCAGGCCTGGTTTGGAGATGAAAAGCTTTCCTGAGAGCCTGCTGTTCCTTATTGGTGTGCTCCTTGTGTTTGAGCCAGTGCCAGTGAGCAGCCAAACGTCAGGAGAGGAAAATCCTTACAGTGCACCAGTCCCTCCTCTCTTTCATTAATGAGGAAAAGATCACTCAGGCAGCAGAGCTGGAAGCAGTGTCCTGTCCTTGTGGCAGAGACACAGCTGAGTCCTTCCTGGGCTGAGAACAGAACAGCCCTGAGCTCCCCAGAGCCCCCAGCCAAACCAGGAGCTCCAGGCTCTGCAGGGACAGGGGGCAGAGTGCCCTTGGAGGGGTCTGGTAGGGACAGCACAGTCCAGGCTGCTGGGCCACCAACCTGTGGCTGCTGGGCCACCAACCTGCCTGGGGCTGGGCCACAGCCTGTGGCTGCTGATCTCAGCCTGTGGCTGCTGGTCCACCAACCTGTGGCTGCTGGTCCCAGTCTGTAGCTGCTGGTCCCAACCTGTGGCTGCTGGGCCACCAACCTGCCTGGGGCTGGGCCACCAACCCCTCTCAGGTGATGCCAAGGTGATTTCTGTGTCACTTACAGCGCCCCTGGGAGCTGTGACACCTTTCAGACAGCATCACCTCCCTCCTGGGGGCTCAGCTTCTGTGCACAGTGCTAATATTTGGTTTCAGCTCTGCCCCCCAGCTCTCAAAGCCACTGTGGTGTCAGTGAGACCTCGGTGGCTTGTCCCAGCACGAGATAAAAGTGGTTTATTGCAGTGTGCTAACAATGTGATTTGTTCACACATTACCCAGAGGTGGCACAATCTGTACTGGCTAAAGGGAAATGTTAAACCTGTCACTTCAGCAGGAGGCATTAGAACGTGCTAAATGGGTCATGCTGTTAAAACAGAGATTCCCAAGGTGAATTTATGAAGTGCTGCAAAGGGACAGACCTGGGAATGCTGCCGCCTCTCTGTCACTGGCAAAGCAGGACATGCTCCCAGAGACCCTCAGTGGTGGCCAAACAACCCTGTTGAGTTGCCAGCCAGCTGGGGTCTGACCCAGCCCCCCAGGAACGCAGGTGCCACCTCCTTCTCACCCAGCACAGACGTGGGGAGGGGCTGTCTGTGCCCTCAGAATTTCCTGTTTTCCACCTCTTTGATGGGAAATAAAACCTGTGAATACAATCTGTCAGGTGCTGCCCACGGTGTGCCCTGCTGGAGAAGGGCAGAGGTGTAGCCCAGGGCTTGTGTGAGCCACAATTTGCCTTCCCCTGTTTCCCTGACCCTGCTGTTTCCTCCCTCAGCCCAGGTGCTCTCACATTTAACCCTTGCTGTCCATCCACCAAAGGTGCAGACAGAGCTGCTGCCCTCCCTGCTGCCTGTGGGAGGGATCCTGACAGGGCTCAGCAGTTCTGTGGGAAGATACAGCAAAAATCCTGCTGTTCCTGGGATAAAAGAGTCCTCAAGGGTCCTGCATGTTCCTGCTTGCACAGCCCCCTGGTACCTGAGCCAGGTACTCGAGCTCTGCCATCCCCATCAGGTGCCTGCTTTGCTTAGGTTAAAAAGGGGAAAAGAAGCTCCTTGTGTGCCAGCACTCCAAGGACAGGGGTTTTTGTCTCTTTACCCTGCAGCCAAGGGGTTTGCCTCCTTATCCGGTGTAGGAAGCACTGGGAACTTCTCTGGTTTTCAGCCCCTTCAATCCATGCTGGATACAAACCAACAAGGTTTGTGCTTCCTGACTCTGGGGAGGGACAAATTGGAGAACTGCTCACCCTGGCACCATCCAAGGACCCAGGGATAGTTCTCCAATATCTTCATCTACCAGATGGTGCAGCTGAACTTGCACATCTCCTCACCTCCTACCTCCTTTCTTTTCCTGTGATACAGCTCTGCTATCTGATCTTTTCTTCTGTGGACATGCCAATGGAAGTGATGGAGGTGCTGCCAGCTGTGGCTATCCTGCAGTGACACTTCCAGGCTCTCTGCAAATCCCAGCAGCTGTCTCCAATTCCATTACACATGTTTTCCATGCTGGAACCAGCAGCTGCAAAGCAAGAAGCATTATTTTGGCTAGCAGAGAAGGTCAGGGGATGAGGAAGGATTCCTGTTTCCAATGCCTAACAACCAAGGAAGAAATTTTTCATCATGCCCAGCCTCAGCCTCCTGTGGCACAACTTGAGGCCACTTCCTTTTGTCCTGTCACTTATTACCTGAGAGAAAAGCCTGACCCTCATCTGGCTACAACGTCCTTTCAAGGATTTGTAAAGTGATAAGGTTCCCCTCTGAGCCTCCTTTTCTCCAGACCAAAATACCCCTCAGTCACTTCTCCTCAGAGTTATGCTCGAGACCCTTCCCCAGACTTGTTGCCCTTTGCTGGCACTGTCTCCTGTCCCTTTTCTCAAGATTGTCCAAAGCCTAAAGAGGCTACCTAGACAGAGTTAAAGGAATAAAGTAGGGATTTATTAAAAGCCCTTCAAAGGATTCACCTTGGGCAGTACAAGAGCCTGGCTGTGGTTACACCCAGGATGGACCCTGAGTCGCAGGTTCTCACACTTTTGTAAGTTCTGGTCCATTTCCATCTTGGGGTTCATTGTCCAATTCCAGCTCCAGGTTCTGCAGTCCCATCCTCCCAGATTCTCTCCTCAATTCCCTGTTGTTTGCACTTTTTGGGGCTGAAGCTGCAGCGGTGTCCTTGGTTGTGGGGCTGGAAAAGGATTGTTTTGTGTGACTGAGCTGTGAGGAGAACTTGTAACACTTTCTATGAAGTTCAGAGTCACACCCCAATGCAGTGCAGAATCTGGAAAATATGAAATCTCAAACTTCAGGCATCACCTCTGGATGGCATTCCTTCCTTTTGGTGAGTCATGAACTGCTTGGCTTTGTGTCATCTGCAAACTCACTGAGGTGTCCCCATCTCGCTGTCTCTGCCATTGATAAAGACATTAAAGAGCTCTGCTTCCAAGACAGAGCCCTGAAGGGCTCTTAATATAATATAAAGCAATCAACAGCAATAGAAAAGTATCTTAAAACTAGGTATTGATTTCCTGTCCAAGGAGATATATCTCAGCCACTTCCCAGGCTCCCTGAAGCCACACTCTGGGGCTGTGACCCCTGCTCAGGCTGAGCAAGGAGACCCCTGGCTCACCCCACTGTCTCCCAGGGAGTTAGATCAGAGCAAAACAGGAAAAATGAGATGAGGTCAGCTTCAAAAGTGTCAGGAGGAGAAGTCCCACACCAACAGCCACAGTCTGGAAACAATGTTTTAAATTAAGAGTCATTGTCCACATAGTCCCCAGCTGCTTTCTCATCTCCATCTGCAGTCCCCTGCTCTGTTACACTGCAAGAGCCATCCCCTACACCCTGCCTGTCCCAGGGTCCTGCAGATGGAGGATCCAGAGGGGCTGTGTGAGTGGCTGGGACAGGGTTCCTGCTTAGGAACATTTCCAGGCCATGCAGATGCTCAGCACTCAGTGCACCCTGTGCTGCTGGCTCCACTGCTTCAGTCCCTGCCATGGGGAAAGGGTCAGAATGTCCAACAGGCAGGGATTTGTCCTGCCCTTCCCTCCCTCCCCAGCACAGAGTCCTGGGCTGGCCCTTGGGACCACACTGGGACATGCAGTAGAATGTTTTATCCAGAGGATAAAGCTCTGCCCAAGCAGAGCACAGAGTCACTCTAGATTTATTATTATCACACCTATTCATTATTGTCATACCAGTGCAAAAGGGCTATTTCTATTTTGGGAAACCAGGAAGTGACTAACAGCAGAAAATGCAAAGGGGCTTGTGTCTGCTGCCCATCATTTTCCTGTTCCTGAAATCCACCCTGAATCCACCCATTCTTGGCTGCTCAGGATGCAAAGAGCCATGTTGGATGCCAGAAACCTGGGATTTTTGAGCTTTCTGTGCTTTCTGGCACTGACCCCCAGGAGAACATTGCTTTTGACCTGAGGCCTTGGAGAAGGCTCCAAATTTGAGTGACGGAGTTAAAATCATGGGTGTGTAGTTAAAATAGAAGTGTGTGATTTCACATGATGAAGGGTTTTGAATTTGAGGTTTTTATAATATAGTAATAGGTATGGGACAAGATGGAGGATTTTGGGTGGTGTCTCCTTTCTGTCTTGTTCCTTCTTCTTCATGCTTTCAGGTAGTAATTTTTGGTTGGATAGTTAGTGCTGCGGGTCACAGGGGTTGGGTAATTGGGCCAAAAGTATAAATAATAGAGGTGTTAGTTCTTTATTGGACTGTTTAGTTTTAGAAGACCTTGTAACTAGCTAGATTCACCTCCATTTTGCTCGCTTTTAGCTGGTAGCTAGAAGTGTTGCAGAACTCTCTGTACTTTAAATAAGGTCTAATAAACAACCAAGCCCAAACACGAGAAAATTCATCTCCTTTGTGTTTTTAATCCTAACTTTGAGTAAAGACAAAAAAACCCTACAGACAAGGCACTAATTAAGTGGTGCAAATTCCATCTTTACAAGCCAGGGCCAAAGAGCAGCACTGCTGGGCTGCTTTGGTCATGCTCTGCTTTCCTGGCCGTGCCATGAACCAAAGGAAGAGCTGGCATCCTCTCTGCTGCCACTGCTGCAGATCTGCAGGAAAAAACTGGCAGGGATCTCTTCCCAGGCAGAGCAAAACATAATTGGCATAGCTGACAGCATAAGGAAGGTCTCTATCAGCCCATTGATCAGAAAAGGATTTTAAGCAGCAACCTCTGGGTTGCCAGCATGATAAAAAAAAAACACAAAACAACCAAACAAGAGGGAACTTTTAAATGTTCTTTTAAATGTTAAAAAAGATATGTTTGGTCTTTTAAATGTTATACTGAGTGTCACTAAATATGAATAACGATGACCAGTAGTCACATATTAGGACCTAGGTGCATAGCTGGGTTCAGTAAAGTAGAACACCATCAAAATATCTCGGGGGAGCTGGAGGCATTGGAGGAAGGCTGGGATTTCCTTTTTTATCAAAACTGATCCAGGGCCATTAAACCTTGTGTTTAATGATGTGATGGGTGATGTGGCACACTCAAAACACTTTCCCATGGGCAGGTGTCCTGTGTTCTACCTTGGCAGCAGGCATTTGTGTGTGTAAGTCAACAAGTAACAGGTCAATACAGTCATTGTTGTTGTCTTGCTAGCAAACAGCCTGTGCTGCTCCTGCTCTGCATGACACGGTGCCCTGTGTCCCTGTCGCTGCAGGGCACAGCAAGGGAAGCAATAAAAAGGGTCAGTGGATGCTGTTCTGTCCCTGCAGAGCCCAGCAATGCCCTCACACAGCAGGGACTCTGATCCTGCGCTGTGCCAGGGCTCTGCTCCACAGCCAGTGCAGGGCTGGGAGCTTGGCCAGACCTGGAGCAAGCAGCCCCAAGGGACAGCAGAGCTCTGCCCCTCTCCTCTGAGCAGGGACACAAATCACCCAGGCTTCAGAGCCTGCCTGAGGAACTTTATTTTTAGAGGAACCTCTGAATTATGCATGAGAGAAGGTGACATTTTAGAGGAGGCTGGAGCATGGGGCTGCATCAGCCCCTTCCTGACACAAACACTGGGGAGCAGGCAGCCACCTGCAGAGGGGGGAAGGAAAGGTTTGCTGCAAGTCCACCCTCCAGACCCATGCCAGCCCAAAAAACAAGCTCAGCTTCAAGCACAGGGGAGCTTAGAGGGCAGCTATAAAGGATCAGTGGATGGGGATGAAAGGCTCCCCTTGCTCAGTGGGCACAGGGACAGTCCCAGCAAACTCGGATCCCACTCACCTGAGCATGCAGGCAGAAAACTGTGCCAAGGAGCTGCCTAACCAGGCATGGCTGGAAGCAGCACTCAGCAGGGAAGCCTGGCTCCATCCTGCATCCTTGGGGGAATCCCTCACAGCTGGATCAGGAGAGCTCAGCTCCCAAGAGCTGCCAGGGATGGCTCCAGCTGCTGCCCACCTGCACACCCACCCAGCTGCAGGCAGGTTTTCAGCAGGGCTGATGCCTTCAGTTTTAGTTTTCATATTTTCCAGATTCTGTACTGCATCGGGGTGTGACTCTGAACTTCATAGAAAGTGTTACAAGTTCTCCTCACAGCTCAGTCACACAAAACAATCCTTTTCCAGCCCCACAACCAAGGACACCGCTGCAGCTTCAGCCCCAAAAAGTGCAAACAACAGGGAATAGAGGAGAGAATCTGGGGGGATGGGACTGCAGAACCTGGAGCTGGAATTGGACAATGAACCCCAAGATGGAAATGGACCAAAACTGATAAAAGTGTGAGGGCTTGGGACTCAGGGTCCATCTTGGGTGTAGCCACAGCCAGGCTCTTGTACTGCCCAAGGTGAATCCTTTGGAGGGCTTTTAATAAATCCCTGCTTTATTCCTTTAACTCTGCCCAGCCTCTGTTCCAGGCAGCCTCTCCAGGCATCAGTGGCCATGCAGGCTGCAGGGATGGAGATACTGGGAGAGTCTGTGGCTGGAGATGCTGCCAAGCTCCTTCTCATCTGCTTTCCCAGGGAAATGGCCAAACTAAAAAGTTTGCCACAAGACAGAGGTGATTTTGGGGTATTTTTTCCCTTCCAGCTGCACTATTTGAAAAGGTTCACCCCTGCTGGTTTGTTTTCCATGATGCTCTTTCCCTGTTTTTCAAGAGGCAGGAAACTTCTAGAGGCACCTTCCAGACTCAAACACTCCTGGGCTCTGGGAGCAGCTTTGGAGCAGCAGATCCAGATCAAGACAGGCAGGAGCATCCCCTGTGGAGCTCTGACCCGTCCTGGGATGGCACAAAGCCCACGGGTTTTGCCCTTAGAAGAGAGTTTAACTTCAGATCTTTGAGCAAACCCTCCCTACGTCCCCCCCAGAGGCAGGAGAGGGGCTCAGCCACGCTGTGACACCTGGGAGAGGGGCCAGGGGCACCCCCTGTGTCCAGGAGATGGACAAGGATGCCAATGGAATAAGCAAACATGTTGCTAGGAGACACCAAATTTGAGATCAATAATTCATGAGATCCCTGCAACGGAGTGAATAATTTATGGGTGTGGGAGGCAGGGGGAGAAATGGGGAAGAGGTTCAAAGCCCTCCCCATGCTGATCCCCTGCCTGTCAAACATCAGCCAGCCTCTCATGGATGGAGAGAAAGACCTGGGGCTTTCTCCATGCTTGGGAGAAACATCCAGGACAGCAGCTCAGCCTCAGTGTCAGTGGTGCCCAAACAAGGCTCAGAAAACAGGGCCATCTGTTCAGAGCTGTTCACCATTTCAGGCTCCCCTAAATGACTGTACATTTGGCAAAGTGTTTTTCCTTTCACCAAATGTAGTAGTTGCTAAGTCATAATGTTAAATAGAAACAATCCTGAAAGGCTCCAGTGATCTATTAGAAATGTTTCATTTAGAAATCAAGCTAAATTTAAATGAGAATGGGTTTGTTCTGCAGCACTTACCAACGTTGTTTGCTTATGAGTTGAATCAAGTGCTCAATTCAATGTGAAATAAGGATTTGATTTTTTTAAACACATCTCTGGTCACTGAAACAGTAAGAATTTATTTTTTTTTTCCAGAATGCTTCTTGAAATTAATTTCTGCAAATGAGTTTAGGGAGGGAAGTTGGCTGATAACACATCCGTGTTTGGATGCTTCCTGAATACAAGTTCAAGGTTTTTCCCAGACTCTCAGGAGACAGAACTCAGCCTGACAACCAGCTTTTCCCCCAAGCACCCAGGCTCCTGTCAGCTTCCCTGCACCTCCCTCCCCAGCCTGGCAGCCACTGGAGGAGGTACCAGCTTCTTTTTCCTGGGAGGGGCAAGGTGCCCTTGGGTATCCCAGAATGATGTGCAGAATCAGGGAGTTGGGAGCCATCCTCCCCACTGCTGGTTGGAAAAGGATGCCTAAGCTAGGAGAGGAAAAGAATAATCTGTCCCCCCACCCCTTTTAAGAAGTGCCAGTATGTTGAAGCTTCTGGGAAGGTCTCTGTAAAACCCAGTATTCATTAGCATTCAAGGGGAAAAAAATCTCTGTTTGGAAATACCTCTGCTCCTCACATGCCAGAAACACAATTGGTAGAAAACAGCCAGAGTTTGATTTGCTCTGAAATGCAATGGACTTTGGACAAGAACTGGCTCCAGAATTGCCTGGTAGTACCCAGGCATTAGCAGTGAGTGAGTGAGCTGCTCACCAAGTAATGAGGAGAGTGTTCTCCCCCACGGAAACATCACTTTGCCACTAGCAAAGCCTTTGTGAGCAAGGAGGGTCAAATGCAATTTCCAAAGCCAGTTACATCCTCCTGCCAGGCTTGGGAGCAAGGTTTCTGCACCCTGCAGCTCCGAGCTGGGCAGTGGAGGTGCTGGGCACCCCTTGGGAAGCACTTTGGGAAACGGAGAGAAATGATTTACTCAGAGCCTGGCAAACAAGCCAGTGACCTGAGGGGCTTTCAGTAACAGAGAAACCAATTTTGCTCTATCTGCTCTATTATATTCCCTGACTGTGGGCTTTATAGAGTGCTGGGCCCTGAAGAGCTGACCTTTTCCTCTGAATGTATTTTTGGGGATAGAACTGAGAGAAGCTCCGAAGTGCAAATTAAACAAAATAAGTACTGATATGCTTCTGGCTCCGAGGAGACTGGGAAATACCGTGGCAATAATTCCAATTTGTGCATCTGACAGGAGGGAGAGGGCTGGGCACGAGGAGCAAACCACACACCCATCTCCTGCAGCCTCCTCGTGCCAGGCTGGCACAGGGATTCCAGCAGGGACATGGTGTTGGAGGCTGTGAATCTGAATTCTTCAGAGAGAAATCAGAGTGCAGGGATTGATCAAAACCTTAGGGTGGATTGAAGTATATCAAGCCACTCATACGTGAAGTAAAGGTGTAAGTTTAAGTTTTAGTAACTACGTAAGTTTAAGTAAGTGAGAATATGTTTTAAGTGCTTTAAAGAGTAAAGGTCTTAGATACCAGTGTAGAAGAACAAGTTCTAGTGAAGGCTGAAAAACATAGTCCTAAATACCAGAGTAGAAAACAAGTTTCTATGAAGACTCCAAGAACATAGTTTTAAATATAATAAAATTATAGTAAGAGTATTGCTTACAATTTTTGAACAGAAATAGACAGACCATGTGAGTAGTTTATATGTAACCTGGTGTGTTAAAAAAATAGAATCTTAATAAGCTAAGAAGAAATGGTTTGGTTTGTGTTTTTAGCTTATTGGGTAATTTGGGTGTAAGAATCTGTGCATTGGGGAGAGACTCCCTCTTGAATAGAAGTGTGTGATTTCACATGGTGAAGGGTGTAAATGTGGTAACTGTGTTACTTAATTGGTGGCTTGTTTTTCTTTTGTCTTTACTTAGAGTCAGGATTAAAAACACAAAGGAGACGAATTTTCTCGTGTTTGGGCTTGGTTGTTTATTAAATCTTATCTAAAGTACAGAGAGTTCTGCAACACTTCTAGCTACCAGCTAAAAGTGAGCAAAATGGAGCTGAATCTAGCTAGTTGCAAGGTCTTTTAAAGCTAAACAGTCCAATAAAGAACTAACACCTGTATTATTTATACTTCTGACCCAATAACCAAACTCCTGTGACCCACAGTGCAGCACTAACTGTCTAACCAGAAACTACTACCTGAAATCATGAAGAAAAAGGAAGAAGACAGAAAGGAGACAACACCCAAAATCCTTCATCTTGTCCCATACCTATTACTATATTCTAAAACCTTCAAATTTAAAACCCTTCACTATGTGAAATCACACACTTCTGTTTTAACTACACACCAGTGATTTTTAATTCCGTCACTTATATTTGGAAGCCTTCTCCAAGGCCTCAGGTCAAAAGCAGTGTTCTCCAGGGGCTCAGTGCCTGAAAGCACAGAAAGCTCAAAACTCCCAGGCTTCTGGATTCCAACTGCTTCCACATTTGAGTGATAGAGTTAGAATCACTCGTGTGTAGTTTGAATAGAAGTGTATAATATCACATGTTGAAGGGTTTAGAATTTGGGGATTTTAGAATATAGTAATAGGTATTGGTTGGGCAAGATGAAGGTTCTTGGGTGGTGGCTCTTATTCCTTCTTCTTCATGGTTTCTGGTAGTAGCTTTTGGTTGGATAGTTGGTGCTGCACTGCAGGTCAGAGGTGTTTGGTTATTGGGTCAAAAGCACAAATAATAGAGATGTTAGCTTTTAATTGGATAGTTGGGCTTTAAAAGACCTTGTAACTAGCTAGATACACGGACATTTGCTCACTTTTAGCTTGTTGGCTGGAAGTGCTGCAGAACTCTCTGTACTATAGATAACAATTAATAAACAACTGAGTCGGAACAAGAAAATCCATCTCTTGTGCTTCTATCCTGACTCTGAGTGAAGGCAGAAGAAAAAAAGAAGATAGCCACTGATGCCAGTGATATGGGGTGCTGCTCTAGGCTCCCCAAAGGCACTGCTGTGTGCAGACATCCATCCATCCCCTTGGGAGTGCTCCTGGTGCTGCCAGAGCAGCGCTCGCAGCGCGTGCCAAGGTTTGACTTTCACAACTATAATTACCCCACAAGGAGCCTGTCAGTCACTGTGCTCCGTGGTAATCAAAACCTCCACTTTGGGAAGGCAGGGAAGGCGGGTTCCTGTCTGTTCCTGCTCTGTTCTCTGCTCGGCTCTGTGTGGGAAGATCTCTCATTCACGGCTCTGCCTTGCAGCCAAGCCATGACAGATGGGTGGGCTGGAGAGAAGCTCAGGGCGTGCTGACTCAAGGAATTGTTCCAGCAGCTCAGGGGTGTCACTCCCCATCCCAGCACCCAAAATCGTGGGGTGTCGCCCTTGCAGCAGCTGCCTGGACCAAAAGCTGCATTGTGACCGATTCATGGGGGGCTGGTGGGGCTGCAGGAGCAGCATTGCATTCCTTGCAGCACCTTTGCATTGCAGCAGCAAGAAACTTGGGAAGCCATCACTGGTGATTCATGCCCATGGAGGGAACACAAGCAATCCTCACCTATCTAAACCCACAGCCAGGTCCATTAACTCCCAGCTCCCTCTGCCCCCAGATTAATCCTAAAATAAAGCTGCACATCAGCACCTGGCAATCTCCCGGTCCTGAGCCCAGCCAGCTCCCACACACACGGCCTGACAGAGCTGGCTGAGAGCCCTGTCCCAGCCTGGGAGGGGTCTGCAGGGTGTGCAGGGTGCTCTGAGGGTCTCTGTGAGATGCCAGGGCTGCACAGGCAGATCACAGGTGCTGGGATCTGCTGCCAGAGGCAGAAGGATGCTCTGCACCAGTGACACAAACCCCAGGGTCTGTCCATCCCCAGGACCAACAATGACTGTCCCAGCTCACACACCCTTCCTGACCCAGCTCCTTGCAGCCCTGGAGATGTTTGTATGAGCTGAGCATTCCCAACAAGGCACATATCCCTTGAATCCAATGTTTCAGCCCCTCACCTCAGGGCTGGGGGTTTAAAACCCATGCCTTAAGTTTTAGCTTTCATATTTTCCAGATTCTGCACTGGGACTGCAGAACCTGGAGCTGGAATTGGACAATGAATCCCAATATGGAAATGGACCAAAACTTATAAATCTGTGAAAACTCCTGACTCTGAGTCCATCTTTGGTCCATCTTGGGTGTAGCCACGGCCAGACTCTTGTACTGCCCAAGGTGAATCCTTTGAAGGGCTTTTAATAAATCCCTACTTTATTCCTTTAACTCTGCCCAGCCTCTGTTCTGGGGAGCCTCTTTAGGATCATCCTGAAAGCCATGGGGCTGTCTCAGTGGCCAATGGGTGTTTGGTGCCAGGGTGGTGACTGAAGATCTTTCCTGGCCAACTCAACTCTTGAGCACTCTGGCTGAAAGGTGCACAAGAAAGGTCAAGTTAATTTTTTTATTTCCATGCTGGAAAATTGCTCTGCAGGGCTGTCCCTGAGAAGGGCCCAGCACGTGCAGGAGCCCAGTGAAGCAGAATTTCCATCTGACACAGTGCCAGGCGGGAGAGCAGCAGCAGCACTGCCACCAGAGCCAAGGCACAGTGCTGTGCTTGTCTGGCTACAGGTGCCTGAATCTAATTAGGTATCTCAGCACAACCATCGTTTGAATTAAGTGAAGCCAACTGCCTCTGCTGCATGTGCCAGTGCCCAAAATTCCCAGGCAAGTTTCCATTGATTCTCCCCCTCCCTGTTCATTTCCTCTGCTTTGTAAACACTGAGCTTGAACAAAAATCCGATTTTTCCCTCAGGTACGACACAGCAAAACCCGGCCCCAGCAGCAGGCAGGAGGTCCTGAGGCAGCAGGAATGGGCCATGAACTGCAGATCAGGGGCTGTGCAGGGTTTGTGCAGGGCTTTGGTCCAGGCTGGATCCACTGATCAGAGGACAAGCTCACAGGGGCAGCCTTTAACCCACAGCATCAGCAGAACTGGATTTCCAGCTATAAAGAGACTGAGTGGAGCCTTAACCACAGCAGTCTTTATGTGACAGTGAAAAGCAGCAGCAGGAGTAAGAAACATAAAACACAGACCAAAAGCACAATTCCTCTAAAGAAGTCTCACCTTTAGAACTGATGTAAAAGAAACAGAAAAAACTGTGAAAGAAACAGCTGTAAGGACTCATTTCACTCGGGGGCTAAGCCTTTCTAAGACCTGTGGTACATCTCATTTAACACCTGCACTTCCATGACATCCTGAGACCCTCTCCATCACCAGCAGCACACTGCCAGGGGCCCCAGGAGCTGTGCTGGCCTTTGGGCTGGACTAGTGGAATCTGCTGGCTGTCCCACACAGCCCTTCTCCTGGAGCATCCTCCCCTGGGGGCTCAGCCCAGAGGGGCTCCATTGTGGGGCTTTTCCCCCCCTCTGTGCTTGTGCAGGATCTCATCCTGCAGATCCCCACCTCCCCATAACCAAGCAGAACCTCTGGGAACCCAAATCTGTCAAATTCAAAGGGAACAAATGATCCACAGGCAACAGTTTCTTCAAGAAATAAAACAAAACAACAATACATGGGAAGACCACATGCCTGAAAAGAAATCGCTGGGGCTGCTGAATTTGTGAATCCAACCCTACTTAAACTTTTTTTAATTACTCCCATAAAGCCAGCAGTTTGGAGCACACATGCAATACTGAGAACAAATCTAATTCAAATCTAATTAGCTGTGTTCACGTTAATTGGATTCATTGTGTATTTGATGCTCAGCTCTTCCTTCAAGTTTTATCTTGGAGCATGTGTTCATAATTAACCCAAATTTAGTGTGCAGTTAAGGCCAGCTCCCTAAGAAAGGCTTTGCTCTCCCTTTCCCTGTGGACAGTGCCTCTCATTTGTTGGGGTCTGTGAGGGATGCAGAGAACTGATCCTGCAGGGAATGTGGCACAGCAGTGGCTCTTCTAATCCTCACTGAGGTGTGGCTTGGGGCTGCAGAGAAGCATGAAATACCCAGAGAAGTCAGAGTTTGATGAGTTGGGCCAGCACAGCCCACCCCAGGGGAGATGCTGGCACCTCTGGGTGATGCCTGGGGGCTGAGTGCCAGGACAGACCCCCCTTCTGTCCCTGCTTGTGGCTTCATGGGGCTGGGGCACTCAGCCTTGGCAAGGGCTGTGCTCCCCAGACATCACCTCTGCTGATGCCTTTTTCTCTGCCCTTCTAGATTCTCCCCCCTTAGGATGAGATCCAGGCCCTGTTCATAAAAGCCTGGCTCAGAAAGCTGGTTTCAGCCTTGGTGTCTAAGGAGAACCAGGAGAGCACAGGGATCATGGAATTTGGGTTTGTCTTTCTGCCTAGCTGAAACTAGGCTGCAATATGAAGCTACAAAGCTACAGGTTTATGTGTAAAGGGTACAGAGAGCAAATAAAAGGGAAAAAGAGTCAAACCAAAACAGCATCACTGGCA
The DNA here is from genome assembly GCA_013397075.1 of Rhabdornis inornatus. NCBI lineage: Eukaryota > Metazoa > Chordata > Aves > Passeriformes > Rhabdornithidae > Rhabdornis > Rhabdornis inornatus. The sequence continues at coordinate 40,413 of VWZS01003007.1, read as the reverse complement.
TGTGAGACTAATTGGTGCTGCCCTGTGAGCACCAGGGGGCTGAGGTCCCTCATGCTCAGGTCCCTGGCCACCCAGAAGGGACACAACGTCCCCATGAGCTCAGGGAGTGACATTGCTGTTGGGGAGGATGTCATTTGTATAAAGCCTGGCCAGCTCTATGTTAAACAAGCTCTTTTATTCCCTCACCTTGATTTCATTAGCTGTTTGCTCCTACAGGATGTTTATAATTAGATCAATGTGTACTCTTGCTGATCTGGGGGTGGGTTTGGTGGGCGCAGAGTGAGTGCCTGTTGGTTTTCCTGGGATATTTTTTTCTTTTCTCTTATATTTACATATATCTATGTACACAAACAGCAGGACAGCAGTGCTGGAGCAGCTGTCTCAAAGCTTTATTCCATCACAACCATCAGCCTCATTTTACAGAACGAAGCAAGGGAAGATGGAAAGCTTCAGCTGCTTCACAACAGCGAAGTCTTTTTTTGTTACAACTTTGAACAACTTTCTAGCCAATAGCATCATATTAAAAGCTGACAAGCATTTGCTCAGGCCAATTAATAAAGCCACAAGTACATCTTGATTTGAACAATGCTTGCTTGTAATAGCTTAAAACAATGGATAAAGCTTCATTATTAAGTTTATATATTTCTACTATCTTGCTTAACATATTTTCCTAAGGCCTATCTCTACACAGCTCACAGCCCTATTGTTTCTCGTCCTTGTATCTTCAGCATTCTTGCATTTCTCCATCCTGAGATTTGCTTTCACACAGCTTTCTGAGAGTTTTCTACCTTTCCTATTTCCCACACGTGCCTGTGAGTGAAGAGGAGCAGCAGCATCTCCCCACAGCTGAGGAGGGACGGGATGGAGGGGATGGAAGAGGTGGAAGGCAGCAGCAAAACTCCTGGCATTGCTTTTCCAGGGGATGGAAGGGATGGAAGGCAGCAGCAAAACTCCTGGCATTGCTTTTCCAGGGATGGAAGGGATGGAAGGCAGCAGCAAAGCTCCTGGCACTGCTTTCCCAGACAGGGGTGGGAAAGAGGGGAAAAAAGAGGGAAACCTTGGGACAACGTCTGGCAGGAGAATTTGGGAAACCAGAACATTGGATTTTTCTCCTCCTGCTCAAAGTAGAGATAAAAAAAAGTGGTGAAGCATCCAGTGACACCCTCCCTCCCCCTGCCCCCAGTAATCTTTCCTTTTTCTTTTTTAATTTGAAGCAATAGAATTCCTGGTTCCATTCAAAGGGAACCATATGGGATAGTGACAAACTGGTCACATTGGAAAGCCTCTTTCATTTAAGAGTCATGGAAATGGTTTCTTGAATAATGGTATGACATTAAGTTATTTGCTGTTTGCAAGCCACAGGAGAAACCACAGCTCTGTTTTGTTGACAATGACACAAAATAACCATGATAGGTCATCCCTACCCTTCAAAATTATCAGAGGGAAAAAAGAGCAGAGATTTGTTGACTTTTTCCAGCTCTGCACCCAGGGAAACCAAAGTGGTGCTGAGGCAGAGCCCTGGGTTCCATCACTTGGTGAGGGCAGAGCACCTCTCTGAAAGGCAATTTTTAACAACAGCATTACACAGAGCAAACAAAAAAACGCTGACTTTCACATTTATTTAAACAGAAAAAAGGCTTGTGACTTTTTTTTTTTAAAGAAATAAATTCTTTGAAAGGACAGCCCCTTTATTTTTCTTTAATGCCTGTAATGACACCTTGCAGAGTTGAAGGCATTTGGCTGCTGACAGATTGGGGCTGTCAAAGGGAATTCCTGCCAGCTGGCAGAGTGCAGGCAGCCCCAGCCCAGCCAGAGATGAACTGCACTGCAGGAGCTGCAAGGGTGGGCAGGCAGCAAAACCTCAGCAGGCAAAGTCGACCCTTAGCAAGGAAAAGATGGAGTTTTCTGGAATGTCCTGGGTTGGAAAACACCCACAAGGATCATCAGTCCAGCTCCTGGCCCTGCCTTGAGGGCTAAATTTTCCTGTTCACTCCCAGGACACCTGCTAAGTTCAGTACAGCTTCTTCTGTGAAGCTCAAATTATGAGTTTGACCTTTTCTAGCCCCTCCCCCCCAAAAAAAAGAATAAAAAAAGGGAATGGAAAGAAAGTCCTTGGTCTGTGTTCACAGATAAAACAGAAGTGGTAAAGCAGAATAGAGTTGGCTGGACACCTTTTAATGCACTCATTCAATTCTAAAATTGCTATTTCATCAAAAGCTCCTGGAGGAAGATGTGAATTTGGGTATAATTTCCCTTCAGAAGAAAGAAGAAACATGTAGGCTGCAAAACTCTTTATGTCCTCATTTGTGCCTTTTAGGGCAGAGTATTTTCCTCCTTCTCAGTGGCTTTTCCAGATTCTCCTGGATTTTCAGAAAACCCTTCAGTGGCTCAAGCCATCCTTGCAGTTTTCCATCACCGTGTGCTGCTCCCTAATAAAGAATTTCAGCAGAGCTATAGAAATCAATATGAAATCCATCTTTGCAGCTGAGTTCCCTGGCATGCTGCACACAGAGGGGGAGCTCAGGGAGCACAACATCTGCAAAACCATCCCACTTCCATTTTCCCCAGTGGGATCCTGCCCCTGGAAACAGACTCACCTGGGACTCCCTGCAGCACACAGCAGCTATTCCACTGCAGATTATTTTATTTTGTCAGAAATCACCTGGGCAGAGGGGCAGAGCTGCAGGGAGATGGGCTGGGGGAAGTGCAGGAGCCTGGCAGGGACTGCTCAGGGTTTTGTGGTTTTTTCCCCTTCCTGATGGATCACTGGATGATTTTTCTCTGCTCTGCAATGGGATGCAGAAAGCTTGACAAATGGGGAGGAGGGAAATTCCTTGCACCAGGATAATTCAATTTTATCGTATTCTTCACTGCTCTCCACGCTGCCTCCAGCTTGCTGGGGGTGAAAATCACTCGGCAGAGAGTGTGACACGCAGAAAGTGTCACCAAGCTCACTGGACGTGGCTGTGCCTTTGTCCTCCCCTCTCCAGCCTCAACCAGGGTGGGAAATGCAAAGCAAAAGGGCTCTGGGAAGTGTGATATTGGCATCTGCTCCCCAAAATCTTGGGCCCAAAAGGAAGCCCCACATGTCTCTGCCAAGCAAACGTTTCCTGGGCAAATTCCCAGCTGGTCCTTGCTCCTCATCTGCAGTCACAGCCACAGTCCCTCCTGGGTAATGGCATTTTCTTCTTCAAAATTCTGCTCGGATTTCTGGTGAATGGAACTTTCCCAGTGTCCCCAGTTCAGCAGTGAGGTGCAGGACAGACACTGCTCCCCTGTGCCACGTGGGGTGGCTTGTCAGGCCCTCTGCAGTGCTCTGCCATGGAGAGGGAAACAGAAGCGGCAAACCCCACCAGCCCCACACTGCCCCATGGCACAGGGGTCCTCTGGGGACACCACCCTGTGTCCTGTGCCACTCACCCTGCTCCCCAGGGCTCTCCAGCACAGGGGTGCTTCTAATCTCACAGAAAACAAAATTCAGAGTCTGGAGCAGTTTTGGGTGGAAATGGGGAAGATGTGAGGCAATGAGGAAGATGTGAGTCAATAAGGAGGATGTGAATCTCCAAAAGCTTTCCCACACCCAGGGCTTGGCATCCACCCTGACCTCTTCACAGATGCCCAGGGAGAGGCTCATGTTTTATTTAGCCCTCTTGGCCTACCAAAGCAGTATTTTTTCTCCTCTCCCTGCTTCCCACCCAGCTGTTTTTTTTTCCTCTTCTTCGACACAGCCTGGCAGTTCCTCATGTGCCTTCCCTCAGTACCCAGCCTCTCCACCACAGGAGCACAGCCTGGCTCTGCCCTGCCAATGCTGCTGAGCCTAGGAATAATTTTTTTTTTTTCCCCGAAAAAAGATGAACTGTGCAATTATTCTCCTAATGGATGTGACACGTTCTCCACACACTGACACAGAACATATGGTGCTAGACTACATCTTTCTAAATGATTCATGCAGTTCATCACCACCACGACTATCTGCTCCTTTCCAGAGCCCTGTTCTTCCCATGCAGCTCAAATTCCCAGCCCCGTCCATCTGCACCCCCCATGGCTCCAGCTGCTGGGGCATTTTCAGACACTGGGTAGCTCTGATGCCTAAAGAGANTGGAAAAGGATTGTTTTGTGTGACTGAGCTGTGAAGAGAACTTGTAACACTTTCTATGAAGTTCAGAGTTACATATTAATACAGGACAGAATCTGGAAAATATAAAATCTAAAACTGAAGGCATCAGAGAAGTCATCTCTAGCCCAGCCCCTTGTGCAGTGCAGTCAGACCACAGGTGAGGTAGTTGGAGTGGTTTACCCCCGAGAAGAATTTATTTCTCCTATAATGGAAAATCCCTTCCAGGAGAAAGCATTCATTGAGATGCAAATTCACCGTGCTGTCTGCAGAAAATAAACCCATTTTCCCCTGCACAAGGCTCCAGTAACCTTACTTGTAATAGCCCTGCTCGACAGATATATCTCCAGCTCCCCAGGAAAATTAGCACAGGGCAGGGGAGGGAACCTGAGAGCAGATCCCGGCTTTGCTTATCCTTGGGATGTTCCAGACACAATTAACACAATTTAACTTCCCTGACTCACACGTTTTGCCAGGGAACTTTAAATGAGATTTTAATGTAGAAGCCTGGTCTGCAGCATATGAATCAGGTGCCTCTTGGGGCACTTAGCTTTTTTTTTTTTTAATAGAAAAACCCCACCACAGACAAAGTCTCGCACTGGGGGAGGCAAGGCAGTGCTGCCATGTGCTGCTCACTTACAACCAGGAGATAATTATCCACTGAGTGCAGTGGGACTGGAGCTGATACCAAATTATTCAAGATCCTACAGACAAAAAGCTCTGTTTCAAAAAAAACAACATCGCTCAGGCAGCGAGAGAAGTACTCAAATGTTGGGAAAGGCCAGATTTGTGGTTCCTGCACAGCTTTAATTTTGCTCCATGTGCACTGAAATGAGTGAAAAGCCCCGGGAGGAAGGAGTAAGTGATCACTTAACTAAACACTGCATGGTAATGTAGATGGGGGCAGAACAGAGGTCAAACCAACTACCATAAAACTAGCCCTGCCTAATTTCTGGTGCTTGAGCTTGCAACCTTCTAACAGAGAGCTTGGCCAGATTTCCTGACCTCATTTCTTTGAGTTGTCCTTTCAAGGAAAAGGAAAAGGAAAAGGAAAAGGAAAAGGAAAAGGAAAAGGAAAAGGAAAAGGAAAAGGAAAAGGAAAAGGAAAAGGAAAAGGAAAAGGAAAAGGAAAAGGAAAAGGAAAAGGAAAAAGGTTCCAAGGGGCAGGAGCACGGATGGGCAGAGCCTTCCTGGCCCTGAATATTTTTTCTCTTTCTGAAGTGCATCAAAATGCCACCAGTTGCCTCCAAGGCTGTTCCTGGGCAGTTTGTCTTGCCAGGGCTGATGCCTGCCTGCCCACTGCCCTGCCTGGGGCTTGTGGGGTGCTGGGGTCACCATGGCCTGTGCAAGCTCCCTTCCCCTGTGCCTTGGCTTGCAATGCAGGATGTGACCAGCAGTGTGTATTCCATCACCATCTGTTAAACCAGCTGGGGCAGTGTTCTTTAGCTTTCCCACAACCCATCCTCCCTCCAGGAGATATCTCCTGTTAATGGGCCATGGAGTCCCAGTGCATGACTGATAAAATTCCATCATCCCATTGGGAGATGCTCCACCCAGGGGGAGGAGCCAAGCATTTCCTACCCAGATCAAATCTGAGATTTGGAACATCAGAGCAGCCTTTCTCCACTGCATTCCAGAGGAAAACCAGACCCTTCCACATCATCCCTGGAGCTTTGGAGGAAAACTGCACCTTCTCCAGGAGCACTGCTCCAACAGAACCACATCTGTCACTGCAGGAGGATGCAGCCACCATTTAATGGCACTGCTACCAACACCCTGACTGAGTGACGGGGGATCAGCTTGGATTCTGACTCTGGCAGTGTTTTGGGTTTGTTTCTTGTAACACTGTATTTCTATTTTAATTTTTCCTAGTAGAGAACTGTTATTCCTATTCCCATATCTTTGCATGAGAACTCCTTAATTTCAAAATTATAATAATTTGGAGGGAGGGGGTTTACATTCTCCATTTCAAAGAAAGAGGCTTCTGCCTTTCTTAGCAGACACCTGTCTTTCAAACCAAGACACCCTGGCATTCCTGCTGCCTGGCACTGCTGGGCAGGGAACCCAGCACCATCACAGCTCCTCCTGAAAAGCTCAGCAGGTGCCCTCACGCTGCTTGCAAAGAGCCTTAGATGTTCCTCAACTCTATCCCTATTAGCTCTCAGCCTGAAATCCTCCCAGAAATCAAAGGGGAAGCCTCCAGGCATTTGAAATTAAATATAGCCCAACTTTGCAGCTGCCTGGGCTTCTGCAGGGAGCTTTTGTCTCGCCTGCACAGTCTCCAGCCGTGCATTCCCCACACAGCCACTTGGTCTCCAACCATAAATTGCACAGTGAGGCTGTGCCTTGTCTCAGCCCTGACAGCTTTGGGTACAAGAGAGTATCTTAGGGCATCACTAGCCTCTGGTGAGAGCTGCAAGCCAAAGCAGCCCGTCCAGACTGACTGATTTAAAAATGTTTATCTCCAGTAAATATTGTTTAATGCCCTTAACGTCAGTTAAAAATGGACTGGGAAGTATTTCTCCCAGCAGAGGAGCAGGAAGAGTAATTAGCAATAAAAACCCCAAATCCACCAACAGGCAGAGTGGGAAAATAGACAGCAATCAATGTGGAAAGCAGCAGATTGGTCTGGGAGGCAGAAGAGATGAGAGAGAGAACAAATCTCTGGTCCAAGGGGGCAAGAAAGCAGCAAAGGGGATTTTGCAGGCTCTGAAGGAAGCTGAGTGTTGGGGTGCTGGGAATGGGAACCCAGAGCTGTACTGGGGTGGGAAAGGCAGAGATGGGCAGTGACTGTCCCTGCTTTTCCAGAGTGCAGCCAGCCAGCATGACCAGGAACAGGCAGGAACAGGAACAGGCAGGAACAAGAGCAGCCTCGTGAGCCCCCAGCCTCATCCCACTGCCCTGAGACTGTCCTGCACAGCCAGCAGCCTGCCAGCTCCTCCGCACCAGCTCCCTGGGACTGCTCTGGCAGCTGTAAATAGTCCTGCTCTCCCTCCCTGCTCTTCCCATGGGGTTCCCTGGGATGCACAGGCACGGCGTCCCTGACTCAGCCCCTGGCCCTGGGCGGGGTGGCATGTCCTGGCAGGTGGCTGAGCAGCAGGACAGGCTGGGGACAGCAGGGAGGTGGCTCTGTCCTGTCCCTACAGCTGAGCTGAGTGCTGGCCACGGGCTGCATCCCACAGGGATGGGTTTGGAGCAGGGGGAAGGAGCTCCAGGGAGGGAGACCCTGTTAAGTGAGTTTTGTTTGCAAAGGTAGAAAAGGTAAGGAAGGAAGGAAGGAAGGAAGGAAGGAAGGAAGGAAGGACAAGAAAAGAAGACAAATGAGCATTTGTTTTTCTCTCCTATTGATGGAAGCAGGGAGAGCCTGCAGTGATTTTTTTCTCCATGTTTTGCCTGTGTGGAAGGGGAGCACTAAGAAGCTGCTGCCTTTCCACCAAGCCCTTCCCTTGCTGTAAGAAGGTAATGCTTGATGGCTGGAGGGATGCTGTGGGAGCTGTGTGCCTTCCCCTGGCACCATTCCTTGTCCATCCCTCCACTCCCTTGCCTTACCAGTTCCTCCCTTGCCTTGCCTTGCCTTGCCTTGCCTTGCCTTGCTCTGCCTTGCTCTGCCTTGCCAGCCCCTCCTTGCTGTGCTTTGACTGCCCTCTCTTCTTGCCCTTGTTTCCCCAAGTCAAGCCAGGTCTTGGCATCTCCAGGGGCAAGGTGCATCACTGGCATGGGCACAGCACCTCCTTGTCCCACTGCTGGCTTGGGGCAGGTTTGGATGTGTTTTTTCCCCAGGAAACCCATGGGGACAGGCGGCTGCTCACAGGCAGGAAGAAATCTCTCAGTGGAAATATTGCTCTCCAGAGAACCAACCACCTTTGCAGCAGCAGCTGTGAGAATCCAAGTAATTTCTTCCCCTTCCATTTAAGGAGACACCAATAAAAAGCACAAAACCACATTTTGGCTCCATTTTTCAGCGTAGAGGAAAGCAGAAATGGCACCATTTTCTAGGAAAGCCACGATCCAAATGCCCAGGGTCTGAAAATGAATTTTCCCTCTGACAACAACCATTTTTATCATTATCAGCTGGATGTAAAATCCACAAAGCTTTCCCCAGTTTCCTGGCTCTTTGAGTGCCCACATGGGCTCGGTGTCACCCCACTGGATGTGCCCTGTCCCTGGGCACCCAGCCCTGGCTGCTGCCAAAGAGCAGAGCCAAAGCTGGCTGATAATTGGGGAGCTAATTGAATCCATTGCAATTACCCTTTCCCCAGCTCTGTTTCCCCCCTGGAAGGCTGAGCTGTTTTGGGCTGAGAGCAGCAACTGAAATTATCAGTTCTAATTCCCTATGGCTCCGTTTATTAGGCCAGAGGACTTCCCCAGAGTAATCCAACCCAGCCAGAAAACGCATTAAACTCACAAAACAAACACTGGCGTTTGCAGCACAAAGCCCTTCCTGTCTCATTAAGATCAATTAGGTTGTCTTGAGCAAACTTTCCCCTTTTCTTCTGCTAAGCCTGGACCATTAAGCCCATCCTCCACCTAAACAAGCTGAACGGCAAATCTGAAGGTGAAAAATGCCCACGCATCAGTGCTTTGCTTGCAGGGAAGCTCTCTCCAAAGCGCTGCAAAGATAAAGGCGGCGAGGCAGGGTGGGCATTCAGGACATCTCTCTGAGAGCCTTTTCCCTCCAGGAAGGATGCACACACACAGCACAGCTCCTCTCCATCCTCTGGCTGTCAGGGTGGGCATTCAGGACATCTCAGAGAACCTTTTTCCCCCCAGGAAGGATGCACACACACAGCACAGCTCCTCTCCATCCTCTGGGGACCACCCTGGGATAGATGGAAGCACCACCGTAAATCCAGGTGCGGGAGTGGCCCCGGCAGCCAGGGCTGGTCATCCCTGGAAGCAACGAGAGCGAGAACAGCCCCGAGAGAAAGAAGGAGAATGAAGGAGAAGGAAGGAGAAGGAAGGAGAAGGCAGGAGAAGGAAGAAGGAGGAAGGAGAAGGAAGGAGAAGGAAGGAGAAGGAAGGAAAGAGGAGGAAGGAGAAGGAAGGAGGAGGAAGGAGGAGGAAGGAGGAAGAAGGAGGAGGAAGAAGGTCCCCTGGTACCTGCTGTGAGTGGGATGCATCCCGGGCTGCATCCTGCATCACACAGCAGCAGAACAGGGACACACACGCTCCCGGGGCCACAGGGCCGCCACATCCCCTCTCTCCTGGCCACAAGGAGTTCCCAGCCCGGCAGCAGAGCCCAGAGAGCGGGGCCAGCCCCCAGGCTGCGATGCAAACCCTGGGATGTGCATCCTCCATCCCCATCTCCTCTCTGTGCAGCAATCCCGATCTCTCACAGGGCTGAGCATCGCAGGGAGCAGAGCAGACGTGACTTTGCTGAGAGCCAGCGAGGAGAGGAAAGACATAATTAAAGCCCTGGCTCTGGCTACAAACACTGCCTAATGGAATTATCCCCTCGGTGCCGGGCTGCGAGCTTCCTGCCGAGCTGAGGGCACAGCCAGCTCAGCCTCCAGGCCATTCACCAGCCCTGCTCCATCTGCTGAGCTCCCACAAAAATCAAAAATCACTGCCCCAAACCACACAGGGCTTCGCTGGCACAAACTCACGGAGTGCTCCCGACTGATCAGGGACAGCTCATGTGCTCCCAAGTGTCCTATTCCCATTAAAATTAAACACGGCAGGAATTCTGTGGGGCTTTCTGCATCGCCCCCGGTTCCTCTTCCACGGGAAGAGGAGATTCTCGTTCCCAAACAAGCGCAGCCTGGCACAGGACCGGCAGATGCTGACTCCTGCTGCTCGGAACCACCAGCACGGCAGAGAACAAAACTGCGAGCCAAGAAAGTCACTCCGAGATGGTTCTGCAGGGGAAAGATGATGTTCATTCCATGAGGAGGGTGCCTGCGTGTTGCTTGGGGGTGAGAAAAGAGGAGGGAGAGGAGCTGGCCCCGCCAGATCTGAGAGCCACGGGAGGAGCTGATGGGATTTCTGCTAGCAGGCAAATAACGTCAAGAAGCCTCTGGAGATTGTTTGTTTTCTCAGAAATCCTAACATGCAAAAACGAGCAAATAAACAGCAGTTTTAGGGAAACCAAAGAGTCTCTTTTTTCCTCCTTTTTATTTTTTTTTTAGACCCCAGAAGAGGCAGCCATGCAGGTCTTGCCTGATTGCTGTGCCGGGGGCTGCAAGGATGTCTGCAAAGGGAGGACCAGGACTCGTGCAGGTACAGGAATAATAGGAAAAATGACACGCTTATGTGGCCTGCTTAAGGGTTAATGCTTAGAAAAAGGAATTAGGGCTTGATAAAAAGGAATTAGGGCTGGTGTAGGATGTTCCTCCTCTGTTGTGCTTGTCCCAGTCCTTTGCTCCATCCTGGCCCAGCCGTGTGGGTGAGGCAGCACCTCTGCCCCGAAGTTTGGCTTTGGTGTTATAAGTACATATTATATTATTGACTTTTTGCAAATATTAACATGAATGCTGTATGTATAATGCTGGGAAACTTTGCTGTATGAACATAATTTCTTTTAGTTCTGTTACTAACAAAACTTAGAAATAGTAGTGTGATATATGTTTTTCTTGGACTATAGCATGGTGATGTAAAAAGCTTTTGTTCATGTAACTAACTCAGAGAATGGTAAAAAGATAATCAGGAAATTCTTCACATTCTTGGATTATCCTATCTGGATGAAGATGGCAGTGACAGACACCAGAACCCCAGGGAAGAAATTTATTGATCATCTGTTATCAGGGAGTGCTCAACAGGACAGAGCCAAAAGGAGAAATAAAAAAATTAAAAAATGTTGATTTACAGGTTGGGGGAATTCAAAAGGAATTTTTTGAATAATGCATAAAGGTCTATGAATATACATCATGTTGATGCCTTTAAAGAAGTGTCTTCTGATTTACGGTGTGCTCTTGGCTGAATGCCAAGCACCCACCCATATTAACCCTTTGCTTTATTGTCTTTGTCTCCTATTGTCTTTTTTTATTAAACCTTTTAAGATTTACCAGGAAAGTGAACCTCGTTTTTCACCATGGGTGCCTTGTGTGCGACTCTGCCAGGGGAGCTGATGGTGTCACACACATTTGCACCTGCATCCTGCCCTTCCACTGGCACAACTGCTCCATGCCTTGGTCCCAAGTGCAGAGCCCCACTGGGGAACTTCTGTGCAGCCTGCAGGATCTGTGAAGACACGGAGAGGGAAAGGGACATTTGCAGTGTGGGCTGTGCAGTGCATGGACAGAACAGCCATGGGGAAGTCCTGCTTTGAAGAACAGCCTCTGTCTGCACAGAGGCCAGGAGAAATCCGTGGGGATGCACTCTGGAGAGTGAGAAGTGTGAGATGCTCCTGCAAGTGAACAAAGCCATAGGCTGAGAAATTGAGTGCTTGCAACTAATTATGTTTAGTAACTGACCAGCTTTACGGATGGTTGAGGGATATTCATCAAATAAATTATTCATGATTTCTTTCCACTGATCAGCAAATCAATTAGCCACAAACCTCCCTCCAATTATTCATCAGGCTCGAGCAGGATAAATGGGGAGATTTATGACACAGACAACCAGCTAATGTGTATTTCCAAACAGGGACCCTTCAGATCCATAAACCTTGTTGTGCACTGGCCCAAAGGACCCCGTGCTGGGACTCACAGTTAAACTCTCTGAGCTCATGCCCCATGTGCTGCCTGCTCTGTAAAGTCTCCTGTCACTCAGCACTCCTGGGAGGGGAGGCAGTGTGGACCTGTGGGCAGAGGGCACAGAGAGACACGGGCTCAGCAGGGCTCACAGGTGATCTGGAAACACCCCTGGATGAATAAATCAGTAGTTATGGCCAAGTCAAACACAGGACCTGATGCAGAAGTAACCAGTGGTGTGCATAAGGTCAGGAGTGATGACGTACGAATCTCTTCAGCCATAAACTCCACTGTTATTGACCTGTTGGTAAGTTGCATTTGTGCAATTTAACCTCTGCTGTTATAATTCCCCATAAAAGCACTCTCACACCGAAATTAAGGCATGTTGACAATATTAAGCTGCACAGTAAATGTAAGTAAGGGTTATGAGACTAACAAATAGTCAAATTAGCATAAGAGCTGGCTTTGCCTCACTGGAGTAACACCATTAGAGTTTGTACAAGTGAAGCATAATTCAGCATAAGCGTGATAAGTGACCAGAACTGCACAGAGATATCTCCAAATTGCCCTGCCTTGCAAGACTTCCCATGCCAGCCACCAACTCAGAAGTGAGGCCAGCCTGCTGTTCTTGGCATGGACACAGGTCCCTCACGGCAATCTACAGTTCTGCTTGTTGATATGGTTGGAAATTAGGGTTGTGGCTGGTTTGCACAGATAAAGGGAGTCCAGATGTAGGAGGGCAGAGCTGCCCATGCCAGGCAGAGCTTCTTTTCCTGCGGTGAACAGGCACAGGAACAGCAAGGCACTCCAGGGGAAAGCATCGCTTGCAGCTTTGATTGATCTGGTTCGTGGATTAAGCTCATATTCATCCAAATACACTCGAAGCCTTAATCTGCTTTCATCCTGCTGTCTGGGAGGGCTCCCACCTCACAAAGTCCCATCCATAACTCCACAGGGCTCTTGCAGCTGGGGCAGCTTTGGCTACAGCCAGGAGGCTGTGGAGGCACCCAGCTTCTGCATGGAGACCTGGAGCAGAGCAGCTCCAGGCTTTACCCCCAGGAGTGCGTGCTTGGCTCCTCTGGGTTTGCTAATTCTCCCACAGTTAGCATCCCAGTTCATCCCAGTGCATCTCAGCTCATCCCAATACATCCCAGTGCATCCCAGTGCATCCCGGTTCATCCCAGTTCATCCCAGTGCATCCCAGTACATCCCAGAGCGTCCCAGTACATCCCAGTGTATCCCAGTACATCCCAGTGCATCCCAGTGCATCCCAGAGTATCCCAGTGCATCCCAGTGCATCCCAGTGCATCCCAGTGCATCCCAGAGTATCCCAGAGCATGCCAGTGCATCCCAGTGTGTCCCAGTGCATCCGAGTATGTCCCAGTGCATCCCAGAGCATCCCAGTGTGTCCCAGTGCATCCCAGTGCATCCCAGTGTGTCTCAGTGCATCCAAGTATGTCCCAGTGCATCCCAGTTCATCCCAGTGCGTCCCAGTTCATCCCAGTGCATCCCAGTGTATCCCAGAACTGCAGCCACATCAGGGAGGTGAGGCAGTCAGCCGTGACAGGGGCAGCTGCAGCCTGGGAGGAGCGGGAGCCCCTGGGCCGGGCAATTCTGCATCCCAGAAGGATCCCCCACTCCTGCCATGAAGGAACAGCTCTTCCCTTTGCAGGGTGTGAAGGTGAAATGCTGCGAGCCTGTGGGTGAGAGGTGTGAGCAGGGCCCAGCCCGGTGTCCCTCTGCTCCCCGATTTTCAGTGCTGCCCATCCTCGGCGATGAGGACAGCCAACCAAGGAGTCACTCCTCCTGGATCACCGGTTCTGCACGCCGGGAAAACCCTCAAACTGAGGCTAGGTGTCTAGGACAGGGCTCTTGAGCCGCTGCTATCAAAAGCCAAAGTCTGTGAAGAGATTTCCTGCAGCATAATTTCCCATCCCTGCCACCCACACGCAAAGCCCACCTGTGACAGGGTGGCTCCAGTGGGGAACCAGCTGGGCTTGGAGCTGCTGCAGTGAGGCTCCCCGAGGAGCATGCATCCATCCATCCCTCCATCCATCCATCCATCCATCCATCCATCCATCCATCCATCCATCCATCCATCCCTCCATCCATCCCTCCATCCATCCCTCCATCCATCCATCCATCCATCCATCCATCCATCCATCCATCCATCCATCCATCCCTCCTACCTGGGAGAGATAGGGAGTTCAGAGCCATGGCAGGAGGGGCACTGCAAAATGGGCACATGGTGGTGTGTGTGTGTCCCTTTCCCATTTCCCTTGGAGCTGCTGAGCCACACCCGGGGCACAGCCAGGACAGTGTCCTGGGCTTCGGGGCTGTCCCCAGGGTAGGGACAGGGAGTCCTGGGCTCTGGCAGCGGCCTCGGCTCCAGAGCCCGGCGCTGAGGACTGCGGGGCTCAGGGACTGCCCGCAGCCCGCAGGGATGGAGGAGGGAGGAAGGAGGCGAGCAGGGGCTGGATTCTGATGCTCCTTGCTCCCAGGGATGGGTTCTTGGACAAGTCCCTGACCCAGCGACAAAGGGACGGCATCCCGGAGGACGCCGAGAGCGGGGATGGCGGCGGAGGAAGCCCCGGCTCCCGGCGCCGGGGTCGCGGGGGATGGGGATGGAAAGGCGGCCGGGTACCGGACTCGGGGGTAGCTGTGGCCCCTCCCGCAGGGGGCGGTGGGCGGTGGGCACGGCCCCCATCCGCGCCGCCCCCCGCCCGCCCCCTGCGCGCCTGCCGCGGACGGCGGAGCGCGGCTCGGGGCCGCGGGGCCGGCG
>VWZS01003007.1:0-25741 GCA_013397075.1 Rhabdornis inornatus | reverse complement strand
CGGGGCTGCTCGGCCCCGGGGAGGGTGGGGGGCACCCGCCCGCCCGCCCGCCCGGCCGGCCGGCGCCGAGCCGGCTCCGCAGCCGGCACGCACGGATTTACGGCGCGGACTTGCAGCCAGATTTGCAGAGCGGCCCGGCAGGTAAGGCACGGCCGCGCATCCCCCCGCATCCTCCGCGCGTCGGCTCGCCGGGCTCCGCACGCAAGTTTGCCCCGGTGCGGTCCCTGCGGGCACCGGCTGGGTCTCCGCTCCGTCCGCGGGGGTGCGGGGATGGGGCTGCCCCGGGCTGCGCCCTCGCTCGTTCTCCGTCCTCCGCTCCGCTCCCGGACAGCGCCGGGGCCCGGGCTCCTCTCGGGACCGGCCGCGGTGGCGAGCGGCCGGGGAGATGCGGCCAGTACCGGGGGACGGCGGAGTGGGCTGCTCGGGCTGCTGCGGGAGAAGGTTCTGTTGCTCTCGGACCAAACTTGGCTTCGGCGAGCCTGGCCTCGGGGTGGGAGCCCCGGGGGAGCACCGGAGGACATGCCCGGAGCCTGCTGCTGCGCAGGGTGCGGGTGTCTCGCCCCGCTCCCGGGGATGCTCCCCGCTAGGCCTTGGCTGGAGGCTGAGCAGCGTTTTGGAGCTCGGTTCTCCACAGGAGCGCGGGCTCCTTCCAGCCTTGGGGCAGGGCTGCGTGTTGGGATGCTCGGGATGCTCCTTTTTCCGCCTTGGGAACGCGATTCCTTCGCAGAAAGCGAGCGTGGGAGAGGGGACACTGTCCATGGGAGAGCCGGGGACACGAGGAGGGGGTCAGGCTTCCCTGGGACTGCTGAACATGTTCTGAGTGGGACTTTCCCTCTCCGGCCCCGGCAGCGGGGCTGCTGCAGATGTGATGTGCCCCAAGAGACGTGGGTGGCATGGGGTGCGGATTTTCCCGGGGTGCTCCCCTGTGCGTGGAAGATCCCTGTGTGCAGCCTTTTCCCCCTTTTCCCTGCACGGTGGCAGGCTGTCTCCATGGACCGTGCAGGCTGTGCGGCTGAGCTGTGGCTTGCCCTGGGCGTGGGGTGTCGATCTGTGTGTGCTGTGCCCTGCGGAAGGGAAGGGAAGGGAAAGGGAAGGTGTGCTCAGCCCAGCATCGCCGGGAGAGCCTGCCCCTGCTCCTGCTCTGGGCACACGTCAGACCTGGAGTCCTCCCTCTGGACATCCCGCTCTCACACTTCTCCTTGGGCAGCCGGGCAGCTGGAACGAGGATCTAGGTGTCCCGTGGTGGCTTGTGCCACCTTCCCGTGTGCCCACAGCGGTGCCCAGTGCCAGCAGGATCCCCTCCACACCTCCAGGCTTGCTGTGCCTCTGCACGGCTCCTGATGCTGAGTGGGGCTGCGGGATTTCTGGCCACGGATCACAGGTGGCACCCGGGGCAAGCCCGGCTGTGTACCGAAGGGTGCCCTGGGTGTATCTGCAAGATCAGTGGCAGTACAGGGCTGTGATCACCCTCCTCCAGAAATCCCCTTCTCCCGGGCGTCTCTGATATAAGGTGAAAGAAGCAGCACAGATTCTACGATTTTAGGGCTCTCCACGGGTTTTGCCGCAACCAGCAGTAGACGGGGCTGAATAGAAACAGGGTTTTTATCGGTTTCCCTGGGTTTTTATCTGTTTCCCGATGCAAAGCTCTTGCTGTCAGAATGAAAACAGATGCTTGGCTGCCTGTTTAAGCCAGAAACGCCTCTGGTCAGGGCGCTAGCAGTGTGAGGATCTCCAGCCCCATCCCCTTTACCTGACAAAGGCTGCCTGAGCATAACTGCTCTTAAACTCCTCTGCTTGCTGCCAGAGAGGCATCCCCCTGCTCCCTTTAAAAAATAATGAGATGAATATGTACAAAAAGCCGTGCAAATGGAGGAGGAGGGTCTGAGCGTTGCGCTGAGCGTGGCTTGGCACAGCAGCTCAGCTGGAGCTGAGTCTGGCGCCGAGTCCCCAGTGCTGATCCCGTGTCCTCACGGGGCTCTGGGTGCCTTCGTGAGCCCTGCAGGCACTCCAGGGAGCTCTTCAGAGGAAAGCCTTGCTGTGGAGAGGCAGCAGCAGCAGTGGGGTGAATATCCATGCCCAGGAGAATGCACAGCCACCTGCGAGACAGCCCTGCTCATGCTGGTACTTAGCTCATGGGTCCATAGAGAGCTTTCCTGTGTCTGCTTCCCTGCTCTAACAAAACTGAGAGGTTGCTCTTTTGCTGTGGGACACCAAAAAGCACAGCCTGTGCTGCCTTGGAGCTCATCACCTTGGTTTTCCTGTAGTTATTCCGACAGCAGTGCTGCCCTGGGGCAGTGGCAGGAGGGTCACAGAGAAGGGACACAGAACAAGGGGACACTTGCCCAAAAGGCCACGACAGGGCTGTGCTGGATCCCAGCTCCCGGGGTGCTCCTTTGGCCTGTGCAATGCCCTGACAAGTAGCTTTGTGTGTAAATGGGGATTTCTTCAAACCTCGGGGGAGGAGCAGCTGACAGCAAATAGCTCAGTGGCAAAAATGTGTGTGTGTGTGAACTACAGTCTAAACGGGAGAGGGAAAACATCCAGTTACAGAACTAATGCAAATGGAGTTGGCTTTCATCTCTCCCTGCAGCATCCTTTGTGGAAGGCATTTGCATTTCCCCAAAGTCAGTTTGCTGCCTATCCTTCAAGCAAATCCAGAGCTAGAGAGCAGAGGAAAGCCTGTTTACAAGGTGTGGGGTGGCTTGCCAAGTCTGGAGAGAGCTGAACTCAAAATATTTGGTAATGAAAAGTCTCACTTTAAGGTAGGAACCCTGAGCCCAGCAGAGGATGGCACAGACAGACTGCGGTGTGTGCTCCACTGCCGACTGCAGGGTCGGGGACCACTCCTGATGGAATTCCAGTTCCATTTCATGCAGCTGACCCATCCAGAAGGGTGATGGGGAGGAGGGGGGCTCATAAATTCCTCCGACCTCCCCCTGGCACAGCTCTGAAATGCCACTGCAGGGGGGTCCTGGAGCTGTCCAGCATTCCCTGTTATGCATATATATGGGAAAACTCCCATCAGAGATCCACCAACCCTGGGGTCCTCAGGTATCTTCAGGGGTGTGGGGGGCTCCTGGGTCTGGCACAGCTCCAGGGTGGACTGCTGCCATTCTGGAGGAGCCTCCAGCCCGGAAGACAGAAACAAAACAGGATTTCAGGAGCACTCCAGCAACAGCTATTAGCTGTGCTAAAAGGATTAGCAGCTCTGCAGGACTCATCAAGTGTTTGAAACATAACTCAAGCATCAAAGGCGACTCTTAAAGGCTCGCATTTTCACATCAAGTCACTGTGAAAATTTCTATCCAACTTAATTAAAACATTCACTAGGCTTGTTAAAAACAAAAAGGGAAAATACAAAGGCCTTTTTTTCCTTAAGTGCCAAGCCTTTTTGAAGAGGAGTTTACTGCAAAGTGTGCACATTTCTTTGTTATAGAATCACCTTTATGAAAGTCTCCCGTCTCTAGATCACTGTGTCTGACTAAGCTCAAGCTCTCTGAAAAGGAAATGAATATGTTGGCATTGTTTTTGTTGTTTTGTTTTCTCCCTGGCTAGGGACCACAGAAGAGAGATGAAAAAGTGAGAAGAGCTTTGTAGAGAAAGTTAGATAAGAGGGTGGGGGAGTGTCAAAACCAGACCTATAATAGGAAACAAGCCACTGGTGAAAATACCTTTTATCTCAAAGGCTCCAAGTGCTGTGCAGTACATTAATACACATCAGAGCTGAAAAATAGTCCACAACACCTGGCACCACCACCTTTGCTGGCAGCAGAGTCACCCAGGTGGGTCACAGGCTCACTCTCCATCCCTGACTGGCTCTCTGCTTTGTCTGAGCTCATTTTTGGGCCACTCACTCAAAGAAGACATTGAGGTGCTGGACAAATCCAGGGAAGGGCAACAAAGGTGGTGAAGGGTCTGAGGGAGCTGAGGGGCTCAGGCTGGAGACAGGGAGGTCAGGGGCGACCTTACAGCTCTCTACAACCTCCTGAAAAGAGGCTGGAAAAAAGTGGGAGTTGCCCAGTTCTTCCAGGTAATAAGTGACAGGGCAAGAGGAGATGGCCTCAAGGTTCACCAGGGGAGGCTTGGGATGGATATTAGGGAAAACTTCTTCATGGAAAGGGTTGTCAGGAACTGGAACATGCTGCCCAGGGAAGTGGTTGAGTCAGCATCCCTGGAGGGATTTAAAAGACGCGTAGATGTGAATTTGGCAGTGCTAGGTCAGTGGTTGGACTTTACAATCTTAGCAGCTTTTCCCAGTTGAAATGATTCAGTGATTCTGTGATTCCACAGCCGAGGTGTGATGTTGCTAATCAGCCCCATCCCAATCCCCTTCCCGCGTGTGCTTGGTCCTGGTAAGCACCACCCTCATCTTCCAGGGGGCTGTGATTTCATTCTCCTTCCTTGTGATGTGCCCTGGCTCCAGCATGTGTTCACCCTGAGCACTCCCTCCCTTCTCAGAGTTATTTCCAGAGCCCTGGGGAGATGTAGGATAGGTAGTCAGGCTCCCTCTGCACAAGGTGTAGCTGGAGTGGTGCCACTGGATGCATTAAACACAGCATTTAAACTTAGTGAATGATTTTTGGCATTCATAAAGGCCTTGAACATTGTAGGATTTCCATCCCATTATGTTAATTTTCTTGGTTTTGATTGATATTGAATCAGCATTCCCAAAAAAGGAATAAACACATCCTCTCCTTCCACTTGTTTATGTATTTGATTTCTTCCTCTTCTCAGTGGTGCTTGGAAGGGAAGTGCTGAGAGATGCCACAGAGCTGAGCTGCTCCTGCTGCATCTTCCCAGGGGGACTGGCAGCCTCTGTTCCTTCTTTCCTCCTCACTTGGGTGTTTTCAGTGGGCTCTGAGCAAACACCTCTGGGCTGGGCCAGCTGTGTCCCCATGCCTGCTGTCACACAGGGCTGGTGGCACAGGAGGCTGTGTGAGCACTGACTTTACAGCCATGCACGGGGGGGATGTGAAATGCAGGAATTAGGAGTAGACAGGGTTTTTCCATCAAGAGTTTATAGCACCTTCCTCACTGTGTGTCTAGACATAGCTATAAATGAGGGAGAGGGCTATTACCTGGGAATAAAACTACTGAAACCAGCCCTGGAGAGCTTGATGCTGTATTTCCAAGGAATTGGGAGATTCCTTGTGATTCATGTAACAATATCAAAGACTATAAACTCACCACAGCTGGCTACTGAGTCAGGGGACACACTAAGAATGTACCTGCCACTTGCAGCTTAGACCTAGCATTAACCACGGTCCCTTGCCAGTCCTTGGCCATTCCTAGGGCTGTCACTTGCTCACAGACTGGGGGTTCAGCTCTGCTGACTCCACCAGTGGATCATAAACCAGCCCAGAGTCTGGTTCCTCATTGCAGTGTGGTGGTGTGGAGGAGAGGAGAGGTTGTGAGTGGAGCCCTGAAAAGCTGAAACCCCACAGGAGCTCTGCTGTGTGCCTGGCAGTGCCTGTGTGGGTGAGAAACTCCTGGGAGCTCATCCCAGAATGCCCAGTCTCCATCCCAGCCCTTTTGATGGTGGTGGGAGAAGCTATACTGCAGAGATCTTATTTTTTTTTGATGCAAATTCAGTTCTCTGATCATTGCTTCTGCCACGTCCAGCACAGCAGGGTCTGAGTCTGCCTAAGGCTTGGCCACACTGTTACAGCATCAGCAAAAGTAATAAAGAAGAGAATGGACTCCCTGGGAAAATACCACAAAGCAAACCACTGGCATGCTCCTGACAGTGGAAACCCAGAAAATTGTTTTTTTTCAGCTGAGAGTAACCTGCCTACACCAGTCTGTGTGACTGAGTGGAGTGGCAGGGGATGTCTCTTGTGATCCTTTGGTGGAATTGGAGGATGGAAAAGGGAAGGGAAAGGGTCACACTGATGACTGGCACCTTTTTGGGAGCTGCTGGCCCATGGCTGACCTGCCTTCTGAGGGAGGAAGGAAGGAGGAGGAACAGCAGCATGGCAAGTGCTCAGTGCAGGATGCAGAGGGTGGGGAATTTGGGTCAGCACCTTTGTGGCTGCAGGAGATGCTCCCCAAGATGGGTTTCCTCCCCCAGCTAGGTTTCCTTCTCCAGATTAACCTTCCTCTGCAGATGGTGCCCTGTGTCCAGGCCCTGCACCCCTTACTTGTGTCACACATTCAGGATTAGGAGGCACTTGGGTAGCATGGTCCTCTGAGTAAATTAAAAAATTGTTCTCATTTGACTCCACAAACAGTGCCATTTGGAATGCAGCAGTGCTCCTGGGATGTGAGTAAATATTGGCCTTGAAGGAAGCCCTGGATAATGGGAGATAAGTTATCAACAACTATTTGACTTAATATTACTCCCATGCCAGATAACACCGAGCTTTTGCAAGAGGTTAATAACCAGATGCAGAATCCATCACTGCAAACACAGGCACCTGGCAAAGTGCATCCATAATTTTTCCACTGGAGTGTTATTAGAGCTGAAGGAGCGTGGCAGCAGGGAGATGTGCCTGGCTCCAGGGCCACCACAGGCCATGTTGCTGTGGCTCTGTGCAGGGATCAGGGGACAAGGGGGGCTTTCCTGCTCCTCCAGACTGAAGGGGCTAGGATGGCATCATCACACAGTTGTATTCACTGATTTTTATGTATTAATTATGTGTTAGATATGATATTATTATGTATTAATAATTACTATTAATATATTTATTATGTATTTAATGTATTGAAAAGATTTGCTGCTGCTAATCAGCCTTGAATGCCTGTGCTGGGCAGTGCCTGCACTGCACATCCAAGCACATGGAGCAAAGAGTGAAGGAGGACAGGGAGAACATCTATTCATACAGATATTTAGGAGGTGGTGGTGAAGCAGGAAGTGTGCCTCAGCTGTGGATCTCAGGATCACCACAAAAAGGAATGCAGCAGGTGCTAATCAGGATTTTAACCCAGAGTTATGGCTCCACATCACCTTATGGCTGCTGGTCTCTGGTATGGCTGTTCCAGCCTGGTGGTGGATATGTAATTTCAAGAAGAGGCTGGCAAAGGGTAGAAGCACTCAGAGAGGTTGGAAAGGCTCTGCAGCCACCAGGCTCCTCTGCAGAAGGACTCTTTCCCAGGAGTGTCCCAAAATGTGGGGCTGGGGCAGAGGAGACACCTCAGCCCATTGCCACAGTGTAGTGTGCCCTGGCTGTTTTAATTCCATTCCCTGCTTGATCCTGGCTGTGGATGCTGTAGACAGCAGAGCTGGCTGCAGATGCCAGGACAGCAGCTGCAGTCCTATTGATCCCTGTGGGGATGATAAGCCCAAATGGAGACCCTTGGGAAATCAGCAGAGAATACAAAAATCTGGCTGCAAAGCAGAGGCTCAGGCTGTGACAGCTCTGCAGACAAACCCATGAGAGAGTCCAGCTGTGCAGAACATCCACAGAGAGCCTGCTCGGAATGTGGATTTGGTGCTTGGCATACATGAGGAGATCTTTGATCCAGGAGCCCACCACACCTTTTCCTTCTCCCAGGGAAAGCAGATCCAGGTCCTTGCACCCATGGAGGCAACACATCCTCAGCTTCCCTGGGTTCCTCAAGTGGGTTCCTCAAGTGGGTTCCTCGGGTTGTGAGGCTTGAGTGAACAAACAGATGTGGAAAACGAGGTTCACTTTCCTGGTAGATTTTAAAAGGTTTAATAAAAGACAATAAGAGACAAACAATAAAGCAAAAGGCTATAATGGCTGGGTGCTTGGCATTCAGCATTCAGAGCACCCCTGCTGTTTTGGAGACACCCCTTAAATTCATCAGTCCATTGCATATTCATAGACCTGTCATGCTTATGCAACCTTTTCTGCAAACTATTTTCCGTGTTCTAAGAACTGTTTTTCACGGCCACTCCTTGAGTCCAACTTTTTAGAGCATGTTTGTTTCTTGGCTGTGGTTTTGATTTATTTTTTTTTATCAGTCTTAATTTGGGCTGTGGTTTTTAATTTTTATAGATGGTTGGTGCTGGTAACTGGTGTATCAGTAGCAGTGTCTGCACTGGGTGTTATCCAACCAAGCAGGCAGTTCACTTACTACAAAGACACTTTACCAGCCTATGTTACTCCTAAAGGAAACTATATCTTAAAAACCATTTCAACACCACGCATACAGTATCCATCCTAATATTTGTGAAAAGCTAATACCATAATATGTATTTATAACACAGATGAGCACCTTGGAGGCATCCAGAGCTCTCAGGGCTGGAAGGGTCAGAGGAGCACTCTGCCCTCCCAAATGAGAGATGCCTCTCCACATCCCACTGCTGCACAAATGGATGGGGATGTGTGTGTTTCCAGGCCATGGCACACTCCTGGTGCTCACAGCCTGCAGGAATGGCTGGGAGCAGGGGCTGAGTGTGCTGGCCATGCTCACTCCCCTGGCTGCTTTTGGGCCAGCACCATTAAAAGGCTCAGAGCCCTGCCTGCTTAGGCCAGCGCATCCCTGGTGTCTCCCTAGAAGCTGCAGTTCAGAGGAAAGCTGTGTAACTAATCCTCACGTGTAGCTGCTTTTTTCCAGCTCAGGCATTCCAGCTGAACTTTTCCCCCTGTGCTGTTTGCAAAGCAGGCAGAGTGTGAGCGTGCCCTCGCCCTGCCCACACACACACAGCAAGGAGAAGCAAATGGCAGATCCCTGGTTGTCCTCAGCAATTAGCAGAGAGCTCCAGCTGCCTCTGCTGCTGCCCTGGGATGACTTCTGTGTTCCCTGTGGGCTCATTTCTGCAGCAGCAGCAGAGCCAGGCAGTGCAGGTTCCTTTTTTACTGCCACGCCTTGCCCTTGCCCATCGTTTACACAGCAAGGTTAAAGTGGAGCCTGAAATCAGCTTTATCATTAAAGGTCCTCAGTTCTTAAAGTTATTAAAGGTGGGACAGCCTGGGCTGATCCTGGTGGACTTGCATCTCAAAAGCAAAGGGAATTCCTGCAGATGTGCCAGCAGCACCTCGTGCTAAGGCTGGGCAAGTTCTGCTCCCTGCTGCAGATTGGAACCTTGTGGTTCTCTTCTACAAATGGATTTTAGGCTCCTGCTGAAGTCTGCCTCTGCTAGCAAGCTCCTGGCTGGCAACAGCTTCCCTTTTTTTCCTGGAGAACCTGCTGCATCCTGGCTCTGCTGAGCAGCACCTCCCCTTGCCCTCAGCCTCCTGGTAGAACTCACCAGGGATGCTGCTCCACATCCTTCTCCTGGCTAGCTTCCACTGAATTAATTTACCTGTGGAGCTACAGGCTCCTGTTTTAAAGCTTTCTTTTCATACTTTGCAAAGCACCCAGCTTCTCGTTGGCTCTTGTTTGAGTTCCCCTTGTGTATGTTAAGTTTTGGGGAGCATCACTGCTGGTTTTCAGTGTGCAGCACATCCCTGGGCTCCCTGGGGATGGGAGCCTCTTCCTTCCACTCCTCCCCATCCCTCTGCAGGGTGCAGCAGTGTAATCCCTGCTTTGTTCAGTTCTTATTTCCCTGGCAGAAATCAATCTCCTGTTGTCTTTGGTTCCTCCTTTGATTCCCTGGCTTTTCTGATCTCCCCACATTTTCTGCAGCTACACCACTCACCCCTACTAATAACCAGCAGAGTTTTTCACCTCAGGTAGCTCTGTGTGCCCTTAGACAATGCTCAGGGTGGGGCTCATAACCTCACTATTAATTCTGTCCTCTTTACAAGCAGGCTTTGGCCACGAATCCTTGCAGTCCTACACGGATCTTGTGTCAAATTCACAGGAATTTCACGAGACCAGCATTGCCCTGAACTCCTTCTTCACACCCAAGTCTAGCAGGGGGAGTATAGGAAATTTATAGTTGCAAAAGAACTTTGCAGAGTTGCATTACGCTCCATTTCCTTGGCAGAGGCAAAATAAAACCATGCAGGGAGAAAGGAATGAAGAGTGGAGGAAAATGCTGCAGACATGAAAAGGAGAAAATGCTGAATGGGAGGAGAGAACTGACAGCCCTAATGTGGATTTGGGGGGAATTTATACACCTGAAGCCAAGCAATCACAGAGCCTGGGTGGTTTAGGTGACTGTGGGGACTCATTGTTCTTCATTAACCTTCCAGCCACCTGGGCTCAGGTGTCAACTCAACAGCACACCACAGCTGATCAAAACTTCCTCTGTTTGAAAAATTGTGGGGAAATCGGGTTTTCAAGTGACTGAATGGGATTTTATGAGGCCCCTGCCTTCCTCAGTGTTGTTAAATCACTCAATATCAAAAATTTAAAAATGGATATTTGGGCCTGAATCCAGTTTTGGGCTCCAACCAAAAAGAGCTGAAAAAAAATGCTGCTGTGTTTATTTGGAAGTGAGGAACCTGTATTTTTCCCTATGTGCCATGGGGGCTGTCTTGCCTCTGTCTCACAGAGAGCTCAGGCAGGATCCAGGCACTGCCCAGAGTGCAACACAGAAAGCAATTCAATAATTTCTACAGTGAAAAACCTTTTCTTTTCCCACCTGTATCTGCTGGGAATGCTCTGCCCTGACGCAGAGGTGTGCAGGGAAAGCATGAGGGAGATGCCACCAAGCTGGGAAAATCATCTGGCTCCAGCAGCTCTGGGATGAGGGTTGTCTATCAGGGCTGTTTATTTGGGAGTTTTGTTTGGTTTTTTTTGGGAAATTGTGTTTGTTTGGGAGAGGAAATGGAAGTGGGTGTGGGGTGAGAGAGGCTTTCCCAGGATAGCTGTGACTTGTCAGGGGCTGAGACATGCCCTGGGTCATGTTTTATATCTGTGTTGCTTTTCTGGAGTATAGAAATCACCCCTAGGATGGCAGAGTGTCAGAGGGCTGTTGCTGTGGAGGTTGTAGGGTAACACAAAATCACACCACTGGCCTTCTGCACCCTTTGATGTGGTTTAAAACAAAATGTTTGTGAGTCATCACCGGGAATACATCACCAGCCTTCTGTCACAGTTAATTGGGTTGTCCTGTAAAATGCGGTGCATGTGAGTGAATCTAAAAGAGTGGGGCTCATAAAAGGGCCAGTGTGTGGCACATGGATGTTATTTATGGGCTGCTCTGTGGTGCTCATCACCATGGCAGCTCTGAAGGGTGATGCTATGGATGCTTTCCAGGAGCCACAGGAATGGGAAGGATAAGGAAATGACAGGAAGGTCTCACAGAGGTGTGTGTATAACAGAAAAACCTTTAAATGTAGAATCTGAAGAAGGAATAGAAATCACTGCAAGTTTTGATACAGAAGAAAATAATTGCTGAGCCAGTCTTACTGGATAACTAAGAAGCCAAAAGGTAAAATGAGTTAGAAGAAGTTTTTATTACTCACAGTAAAGGATAAACCCACCTCAAACAAAAGATGTTTTTACCAAGCAAAAAGATTTTCACAGGCAAATAAAAATGCCATGCTGCAAGTAGAAAGAAAGATCTCAGAATTTTCCACTGCAAGAAAACTGAAAAACAACTTCTACCTTGAACAGTAACACGCCAACTTTTTGTGATTGGAAAATAGTACCATGAATATGGCAATGTTAGTAGTTATGATAGGCTATAGGTAATAGTAAAGGTATTGATTGGTTAGAGCCCACAGCTCCTGTGCCCTGCATCCTGGCATCTCCTTGGAAAAGTGGCTGTACTGGTTTTGGCTCAGTAATTCTAAATTTTTGTATTGTGAGATAGGATTAGGAGGAAGGTAAAACAGGCTTAATTTTAAATGGTATAAAGAGAAAGTTTATTGTTAGAAACTCTAAGGAAATAAAACTTAGGTTAAAACTTTAGACCACTTTTTCTTCCCCCCTCTCCTTACTTTTTTTTTTTTTAATACTGAAAACGTACAGAAAAACAACTTAGTTAGTTTATTAGTTTTAAAATAGTTTGTAAACCTTTACAAACCACCTCAGTGGCCAATGAGCCAAAGGGGAGAAAAGTACCTCCCATGGAAGAGGCTGGAGATCCCTTCCTCCCTTTTCCCCTCTTTGGGATGCAGCCCTCACATCCCAGCCTGTTTTTCATACCTTTCTGTGTAATTCCACTGAAGCCAGTGCTGATTGCTCCACAAGCATCCCCTAGAAGCTTTACTTTGTCCAGTTGACTGCTTTTGATAACATTCTTTCTTCTTGAAAAGCAAACAGGAGCAGCGTCTCCTCACGTCTGTGACTGGCACATAAAAACTGCTCCAGCCACATCCCAGCAGGGCTGGTTTGAGCATCTGCACCTCAGCCTGCCCCTGGGAAGCAGCCCCTTGCAAACCCTTCACATTCCCAGCAGCACTGCTCCACAATGACTCTCATGACAAACCCTCAGGGTGCTCCTTTTGTGACAAAACTACCTGGTGTCCCAGCTGAGCAGTGATCCCAGCTCCTCCAAACACCTGGCCAGGCTCTCAGTGAATATTCCTCCATCTTCTCACCTGCATCAGGGGGTCACAGCTGAGCCCTGACCTGAGGAACCTTTCATGGATCTCTGTGCCCATCTGAGGAAAGCTTTCCATAAACCTACATCTTCCTTCCACGGAGCTGTCTGTGACTCTCCCAGCTGCAGGAGGAGTTTTTTCTCTGCAGGATGAAGGGGCTGTTCCTCAGCAGAGTCCTGCTCCCCTGAGCATCATCCCTGCTCCTCTGCAGCACAAACCAGGCTGTGCCTGTTCTCCCAGCCTGTGCAGAGGAGCAGGAGCTCCTCCCAGCCCTGTTCTCCTCTCCTTGCTCCCCAGGGCAGCCTCAGTTCCCCGGCTGCTTTAGCCATGGACCTTTTGTTTCCATGGGATGAACTCTGTATCCCCAGCACCCCTGGGCTCTGACTGCTCCCCACAGCCAGGGCAGGTTCCTCAGGAAAGCCCCAGGGGACACAAAAATCATTTTTAGCTCCCTGTTTCCACCTGTATGCTTCCTTCACAACTTTAAACTGCTTTTGCCAAAGCCATTTGGTTAAAGAGTCGGACTAAATAAACTCACTGGAATTTTTTTTTTCTGGGGTTGTCCTGCAGTTTACTCCAATCAAACATTTACTGCCCTGGCATGCACTGTTAGTCCCACAGACCTGTGGAACTGAGTCCACGTGGGCAGTGGGTGTTGGGGAGTTGCTGTGATGCTTTCCCTGCCTCCTACAACTCAGTTCAAGAGCTCTTCTTGCAGAGCAAGTACATGAGGTCTCTTTTTGCTCCAAGACTGATACGGTTATTAAGCTTTCTGCAGTGGAAAAAAGATTGCAAGGCAGTTCAGCTCGCTAGCTGGGTCATGGATCCATGTGGATGTTATGAATGGAAACGATATTCATGTGCCCTGGGCTTTGCCCAATCACACCAAGCAGTAACACGAGTCAGGATGAAAATAAATCTTAATACCAACATGCCCTACATGAAGCAAATACTTATTTTACATAAAACCTAATTTTAGCACGTCAAGACTGTAGCCAATCCACTTTGTCTCACCATGACTTAGCATAATGACATACATGTAGGTATGAATATATGGATTTGTAACTACGCTCTTTCCCCCCTGGTTTGTTTGTTTGTTTTTTTTTTGCTGAATATGAGTGCCCCAAGAGGCAGAACTTGAATCTCTCTGCACACTCACAGCCCTTTTCTCCTCTCTTGGGCATGGGGAAGGCAGCATGGACACCCAGCTCTGCCATGTCATTCACAGAGTGATTTCTTTGAGCAGCAGCAGCTCAGAAATGCCAAGGCATGGCTTTAATGCTGACTGGGTAGAAGGAAATGCTGATGGGAGTCAGCCCTGGGGATGCTGCCTCCCACAGCTGGCCCCACTGCAGTGAGCTCGGTGCTGGCAAAGCAGCAGCATCAAATACTCTGCGATCCATCAGTGTGGATCCCTGTGCTGGTACCCAGGGAGAGAGAGTGTGGAGAATGCCAGAGCTTGTGAGGGAATTGCCTGAGGGAGTCCTGATGTGCTCAGGTTTTCCAAGTGCTTTGGGAAAAGCAGTGGAGAGCTTTGCTTTTCAGCAAAAAACCATAGGAGTCCTTTCGGGCATTACACTTTCCTGGATCCTCCCAGTGTGGTGTCAGAGCTGGTTTGTGCAGCTGTATCAACTTTCACTTCACCTTTCTGTGCTGCTTCCTCTGTCCTAGGAGCAGCAGACTCTGTACCAGGAATCACAGCAGGAGTTGGGATGTGTGTCAGGAGGAGCCTGCCTGGTTCCTGCCCAGCACCCAGTGATGCTCAGTGCTCTGTGCCAGCCTGGGGGCACCCCCAGCCACAGCTGGGGCTCACACAGCTGCTGCTGCCGCCTGCCCAGGGGCTTTGGGGTGGGGCTGTGGGGCTGGTGGCCCCCAGCGCTGCAGCAGGAGCCCTGTGGTCCCTGCTGCCTGGGCTGGTGTGCACCACAGGAGGATTTTGGCACTGGCAGCCAGCAAGGAGTGTCTGGCACTGCTGGCTGAGGCAAGGCTGTGCCTGTGAGCCAAGGCAGGCTGACAGGCTGGGGAGCCAAAAGCAAAGTGAGAGGCAAGGCTTTGGATCCCTTTGGAGACTTGCCCTGATGGTGACTGTGCTTTAAGTCTTAGCTTTCATATTTTCCAGATTCTGTACTGCATTGGGGTGTGACTCTGAACTTCATAAAAAGTGTTACAAGTTCTCCTCACAGCTCAGTCACACAAAACAATCCTTTTCCAGCCCCACAACCAAGGACACCGCTGCAGCTTCAGCCCCGAAAAGTGCAAACAACAGGGAATAGAGGAGAGAATCTGGGAGGATGGGACTGCAGAACCTGGAGCTGGAATTGGACAATGAACCCCGATATGGAAATGGACCAAAACTTATAAAAGTGTGAGGGCTTGGGACTCAGGGTCCATCTTGGGTGTAGCCACGGCCGAGCTCTTGTACTGCCCAAGGTGAATCCTTTGAAGGGCTTTTAATAAATCCCTACTTTATTCCTTTAACTCTGCCCAGCCTCTGTTGCAGGGAGCCTCTCCAGGCATCAGTGAAGCCTCTCATGGGCAGCACACACTTGGGAGCAGCCCCTGGTGCTTCTGTGAGCCCATGGTGCTGTGGAGCAGCTCTGGAGGAGCAAACACCCCTAGGGATGTGTAGGGGGATGTGGATCCTCACCAGCTGCAGGGAGGGAGCTGGGCTGGGATGCTGTGAGGGGGAAAGGGCTGCCACAGCCACCCTGAGAAGAGAGGTGCTGGTGCTGGTGCTGGGGAGGAGCAGGGCAGGTACAGCAGATGAAGTGACCTGCTGTTCTATTCTTATTGATAGAAAATAGTGTTTGCTGGCAGCACTATGCATCTGACACCTTGATCCATTGAAATGTTCTCAAAATATAAATGGGAAGGAAGCCATGAAAGCCCCAGTGCAGGGAGGGCTCCTCCTCCTCCTGCCCTCTCCCAGGGTGGGAGAGCCCTGGTGCCTCATGGCAGGGGGATGTGAAAAGGGGGATGTGAATGGGGGCTCCCAGCACAGCACCAGTTTGGGGGCAGGTTTGACTGGGTGATGCATCACTGAGCCCATCCCTTCTGGCTCAGCCCCAGCAGTTCTGGAAGCAAAAACTGATGGAGATTTAAAGGTGTGGGAATCAGGAAATCCATCACATCCCTCACTAATCTGCTGCTGTGATTGATTACCCTCACCATTAACTGCCCCTTACAGATACACACCTCATTTCCAGCCTGAACTGGTGCCTGGCCATGGCAGGTTACAGATACACACCTCATTTCCAGCCTGAATTGGTCCCTGGCCATGGCAGGGTACAGATAGACACCTTATTTCCAGCCTGAATTGGTCCCTGGCCGTGGCAGTGTGGCACAGTGATGGATGGAGGAGAGTGCAGGGGCTGAGTGGCCCTGGGCCAGCACCCAGAGGCCAGGAACAGGGGACATGGGGGTCCCCACGATGTATCCCCAGAGCAGCTGGGGTTGGGATCCCTGCCCAAGGGCTTGGGGACATTGCAGAGGGGGTGGGATGAGGGATGGCTTCCCCAGGACCAGCTCACGGCTCAGAACATCATGTACTGCTCCCCTCCCCGTGCAGGAGGATCTCCCAGCAAAGGAG
The DNA here is from genome assembly GCA_013397075.1 of Rhabdornis inornatus. Classification (NCBI taxonomy): domain Eukaryota; kingdom Metazoa; phylum Chordata; class Aves; order Passeriformes; family Rhabdornithidae; genus Rhabdornis; species Rhabdornis inornatus. Next base: position 9,805 of record VWZS01003007.1, on the reverse strand, counting down.
TGGGAAGAGCCTGGCTTTGCTCTGAGCTAAACTGTGCAGTAAATGGAGCCTGATCTGCATGAAATTTCCTCTGCATGTATGTGAACCTGGGAACAGGTTTTATCCAAATTCTCCTGCCTTTTGTCTTTAATTTGAAAAGTTAGAATCTCCTGTAATTGCCTCTGTGCTCGTGGAGAATTGGGTAATACTAGGAAAGCCTCCAGTGGCTAATTGAATGCCTTATAAATGTTCTGACTGTAAGCAAAGTTCTCTGTCTTACATTATAAAGATATTTAGGTCCCATTCTGTGCGAGGGTGATAATTTTATGAGGGATTTTAATATCTTTTGGATGCAATACGGGACGGATCATTACCTTTTTTTACACTTAATTGCTTTTATCATCCAGAAATACTCGGTGCCTAATGATAATAAAGAGCCTGTGCTAAGGAGGCCAAACAACAAGTGTGTTATTCCCAGTGCACAATCCTGGTGTGGCATTTCTGGTGTCACCCACACCCTGGGCAGAGCAGGCTGCTCACCCCAAAGTCCCCGGGAGGGAAGAGCAAGGCCCCCAAAAATGGGAATTGTCTTTGTTTTCCGTGCATCCATGTCCCCTGGTGCCGTACCAGGAGCAGGGGGGATGCTCCTGCAGCAGTGGGGAGGAAGTGCCGAGCTCCCTGGGGCAGCTCCAGGCTCACAGAGGGCACTGGGAGCAGGAATTCTCTGGGATCTGAATTAAGGGAATTAAGGGAATTTGCTGCTCTCCAGGCTGGCTCTTCTCTGCCAGCTTTGCTCCTCACAGGCAGGGTTACAAAACCATGGCCAGATGTTTGCTTGCTGTGTTGCCTGTGGCTTTCCAGGAATGCATTTTTCAATGGCCCTCCACAGCTTTTAATTAAAAGAGCGCTCACATCATTTATTAATTACTCATTAACCCTTTGTAGCCCCCACAAGCCCATCACAGACATTGTTGGTGTCCTGCTGATGCTCATAAGCTCATCAGCAGCCACTGTAATTGATGGATTTAAGCAATCTGCTGACCTGTTGGGCCCGGCAACAATTGATTAACTATTCATTAAAACACCTAGAAATTATTTATGAACCTTTAATAAACTATTTATAAGTGAGCAGGGACAGATTTATTCATTACTGTGGAGGGGTGGAAGGAGCTCCAAGCTGAGATTCCAGCAGCCCAGCTCCAGTCCCCAGTGTCACAAGAAAAGCCTTTGTCACTCCACACATTTCTCCAAATTGTACTGGGGGTCAGGCTCCCTGGGAGATGTGGGTTGTCCTCCCGAGGATCAGAAATAACACAGAATGGAGAATGTTCTGCTTTTCTGCAGAGTCAGGTAGTTTAGCTAAGTAGGGGCTGGCGAGAATCCAGTAGCAGCTTTTTAATACACTGTTGGGCTAAACTTAGAGGAGAGGATGAGCAGGCTTGTGTGATGCTTTGCTTCCAGTGGTATAGGATTAAATTACCATCCCATTTTACTTCATATTAGTATGCAGGGATATAGGGAGCCAAAGGCAGCAGCTGCCAGCAAAGCCCTGCTGGCTGCTCTCAGGCTCCTGGCTTAAACTGGGGATGCAGTGCAAGACTCAGGTTCAGGGCCCACAGCTGAACGTGACCCCAGCATGGATTGTGTCATTTTTGGTTTTTTTTCCTGAGCTCAGTAATGAAAAAAACCAAAAGTCTGTTTTGTATTACTTTCAGTGCAGCAGAGGAAGGGAAGGGAAGGTGGAGCAGCCTTGCTCAGCTCAGACTTCATGAATCATGTTCCTGATGCGTGGTGTTTGTACCAAAAATGGAGACTTTCCCAGGGGCTGCCCAAAACGAGTAATGCTGTTCCTTGCTGCAGGATCCCAAAACACCCCCTTGTGCTGCTGGGGGTTGTCTCCAGCCCACAGAAACATGCTTGCCTTGCCAGCCTCCCTGGCTCTGGAGCTCACCACCACCAAAGGGAAGCTGCACATACCAGCTCTCCACGTGCTGGCAGGAGAAATGACACCAGTAATGGGATTTTACCATCAACATCCCTTCCAACAACCCTGCCTGCAGCAGGTGCTGCCCAGCAGGACTCCTGGAGGATTCCCAGGATCTGGAGTTTGCAGTGGCAGGTCTGTCAGAGGCAGGGAGGGGACAGATGTGCCCCGTGCCTCTTGTACAAGGTTTTCTCTCTCTTTCCTGCTTACCTGTGTTGTTTCCCTGCTGCTGATGCTCAGCTGGCTGCTGCAGGCCAGGTATGAGCTGCAGGGCTGGCTGTCTGCTCAGCAGAGAGGGGAATCCCAGCATTAGCAGCAATCTGAGGTGGTGATGAATGGTTAGCTGTGCTTCAAGACCTTGTTTGGGTTTACAGAAGGGGAGTGTTTACACACATGCAATTCATTCAGCAGAAAGCTGTATATGGTTATTATTTAAGCATAAGCTGGAGTAATTCAGCATTGCACTGTGTTCCAATCAGTTCAGAGCTGAGCTGAGATTAAATCAGTGCAAGGCTGAATCTGGCTGTGCTGTCTCCAGCCTGGCACAGCCCAGGGCTCACAGGGCGTCCTGCAGGGCACACACACACATCATGCAGAATGTCACCTGTGTTCCACCTCAGAGGAGAGACAAGCCAGCTCTCTGCAGCCTCTCCCACAAGTGCACTTGAGCTGTTTTGGAGTGCAGCACAAAGAAATCAGCTTTCCGTGGGAGGGGAATACAGAGATGCACCCAAAAACCCGTGGGTGGTTCTTGTAGGAACACTCCAACCAGTGTGCTCCTCCTTCCCCCAGCCCCAGCGAGGTTTGGAGGGTCAGAGGAGCCCCAAGCCCAGGCACAGGGCAGGGCTGAGCACTGGAGGGGGGGCTGTATCCCCCAGCTCACACTGCAAGCTGGAGCTGCCCCCATTTCTTGTGGGCAAACCATTCCAGGAGGTGGAAGGCAGGTCCTGCCTGGGCCAGCTCACCTTGGCAGGTGTGCTGGGTGATCCCCAGGCTCTCACCTGCTTCCAGGGGACCCTGGGCTTCCAGGAACCCTAATGAGAAAGGGTTACCTAATGATCCCATGGGAGAGCACTGGTGGTGCCAGGCAGAGGGTGGGAAAGGGCTGAGCAAGGCTGGGAGAGGGAAATGCTGGTGCAGAAATCAGTGGGAGATGCTGGCCTGGTGCTTAGGGAGGGCTCCCAGAAGCAGATTCAGAATGGAAATTCAAGCAGCAGCTGATTGCAAGTGCACTCACTGTGCCTCTGTCTGCAGCCAGGTGGGGTTTTTGCCAACCCAGCAGTGGCCCTGGCTGCCACAGCCCCCCCAGTCCCCCCAGCCTCCCCAGATCTCACCACTTCCTCAGCAGGAAAGTGTTTTTATCGCTGTTTTGTACACGAGGGATGCTCTGCAAACACCAGTTTTCCTGTGCCTCATGCAGTTGAAAATTCAGTGAGAAACATCTGCCATTTACCACATTTCCTGTTTTCTCTGGGAAACTGGGAAATGTCTGCTCCATCCCCCTTTATCCCCCTTTCCCAGTGAGGGAGAAGTGTGTGATGACTTGGTGGCCATTAGTGGATAGAAAGGGTTTTTTTTGTCTGGCATCACTTGGGAATGAGGTTTGAATGCTCTTCCCCTGGATCTGTGTTTTCTAGCAAACCACATTCATTGTTCCTGAAAAGTCCAAACCATCTGCTGCTTCAAACACAATCTGAAGTTACCAGCAGAGGGGAGGGAAGGAGGAGGGCAAAATGACCCCAGAGAGAAAGGAAATATTTCTGAGGCTCCCCCCAGTATCCCAGGATTGCTCCTAGCCACTCTTTGTAGTTTGGTTTTTTGTTTTTTGGCTTTTTTTGTTTTGCTCAAAAACCCAAGTGAAAATAATTAAATAACTGCCAAACAGAAATAATTTATATTGGATTTCCAGCCTGTCTGCCAGACCAAAACTAACTTGTCATTCTGACATGCCAACAGAGAGCAGCCCCAAGGAGGAGAGGTGCTCTCTGTCCTGCCCTGGTATTTTGGGACAGCCCAAATCCCCCCTGTGATGCACACTCACAACCCCATGGCTGTGACCTGGGGCTGGGTCATGCCCTCACTGGTGCCAGGATCAGGCTGGGCATTAGCCATGGCACGTTTGCTTGGCTGGGATCAACAGCAGGACAGCTTCCCATGCACATTTTGATTTAAAATGCAGGAAAAGAGAATTAAAAATTAGTTCTGAGCACGTTTAGGAAGGAAGGACTTCAGAAGTTACCAATTCAGGGCAAGTCTCCCTTTTTAGATAGGGAGAAATTTAGAAATTTTTTTTAGAAAAGATGCTTCTACATTAGCGATTTCAGGTCAGTCTCCATCTCTCATCCCCTGAATATTCCTTGTCCCCCCCATTTCATGGAAGGGAGAAGAACAGTTAGCAGTTCCTCACTCTTAAGTAGCATCTTTCAGCAGCTGCCTAAGCTGTAAAACGGATTAGCTTTGCCTTCCAGCTCTGTACACAGCAATTTCAGGCTTGCACAGGAGTTTCATAGCCTTTCCAAGCAGAACATTTCCCGTGAAGCCCCTTCTGGGGATCTCAGGAAATGGGGATGAGCCTCTGGGGCAGCAGCATGCTGGGGAGCAGGGGGTGGAGAGCACCAGGAGCTGGGAGATCTGCCCCCCCCACAAACACAGCACCCAGTGTGGGCAGGGAATGTTTTCCTGCCATCAGGCCAGGATTGCTCCTAGCCACTGAGGGGACCCTGTGCTGGGAGCCTGGATCTAGGGCAGAGTCCTTGGGTGAGCATCTCCCCCATCCCCAGGCACCTGCAGCTGTGGGGACAGGGCTGGTGGCAGGTCCATGGGACAGCAGTGACACTCTCACAGGGGGTTGTTTCTCGCATTGCTCCAGCCCTAGAAATGGGTAAAGGCAGGGCAAGTCTGAGCACTCCATCCTTTCTCCCTTGTCCAAGCACCAGCTTCCCCTGCAGGGCACCTCACCCAGCCACGTCCTTGTGGCAGGAGCTAAATTGCTCTTTTTATGCTCATTTTTATGAACTCCCATCACCTGCTCTGGCTGTACTGTCCCACGCCCTGGGGATGTGCTGGCCAGGAGAAAGTCTTGGAGAGACTGGGAGGCAGGCTGTGCCCTCCAGGGCCAGGCAGGCAGGCTGTGTTTGAGCAGCAGGGGTAATCTCAGCCCTGGGACCTCATTTCCAATGCAGATGCCAGAGATTTCATGGCTAGAGCACATTCATGGTGTGTCCTCTCCCCACCTCCCTCCTCCCTCCCTCCTTCCCTCCACAGAGAGACCCGAATAGCAAGAGCCTGCTTTTGAGGTTGGAAGTCAGGTTTAGAATTTTAATGATATCCTCTATCCCAGAGCCTTTCATTTGGGGAGAAACCGCTGTAAATGACCCATTTTTCTTCATATAATGATAATCATTACCAAGAGGAAAATGAGCACTGGAGCGGGGCACAAATGCAGCCACACAGTAGATGGGGTGGCTGATTCTGCCTGGCAAAATGCTACGTGGAGAAATACACCTTTTATGCTTAGAAGGAACATAAAGATGTCTTTAAATATCCATGTAAATTTGGTAACAAATAAGTCATGGCTTGAAACGGGGAGCTGGAGAGAGCAGCTGTAAATATTTTATCTCTTTGGCAATGAGCTCCAGCACAGCAAATTGTCACATCCTCCTGGGGTGGCCATCTCCCAGCTTCCATGCTGAGCTCCCTCCTCACCTGGGACCTGGCAGGAGGAATCTGGGAGCTCCCCACAGCCTGGGTGTGCTCCTGGCTTTGTTTGAAGGAGGGGAGGAATTTCATGAGCGAGGATAACCTGAAAAAAGCAGAGTTTGTGCAAACAGATGGCTGAGTCCCAAGAAGCAGCACCCACCTCTGCACCTTGGGGTGCTGTCTGACCTGCTGCCCTGCTGGAATTGTCCCCACCTGCCTGGGGATGGATGCAAAAGGATATTGGAATATTGGGATAGACAAGTTATTACTTCAAATCCCCAGATGATGCCGATCTCAGCCACCCCAGCCCCTTCCTGCTGCGTGCTGCTGACACCTATGCAAGGGGATGTGGCAGCTCCACCCCTGCCTGGCTCCACAGGGTGACTTTTCTTGGAGGGGACACTCAAGGCACCTCCTCTGGTTCCCAGCCTTCAGCCTAGAAGTCACCAGCTGCCTCTGACCATGCTGCTCAAGCACCTAAAAACTCAATTAGGTGTGACCCAAGGAAAACCTATGAATATATAATTGATTGGTAAGAGTGAGTCCTGATCCCAGGTAATTGCTCTCTTCTGGAGCAGCCTGCAGCAGCCCCTTGGCCTGGCTCATGTGGCAAGGAAAGAGCTGGTTAGGTTTGTGAGTGATAGAAGGAGCCTGGTCTCTGGCTGCTGGAATTGAATCAGCCATCAACAAGACAGATTTTATTGGATTTATTAGAAGGCTGGTGGAGAGGAGGCCAGAAACCAGAGGAAGAGGAGTGTCTCCCCAGCGACCTCAGGGCTGGCATTATTTTCCTTGCACTGGATCAGATGGGTGCAGTGTCATCTCCCAGGTGATGCCAGAGCAGAAATGCCAGTGGTTTCAAACACGTTAACAGCATGTTTACAGTGATTTCAAGCAGGTTAATACCATGTATACAGTGATTTCTAACACGTTAATACAATATTTTCAGTGGTTTCAAACAGGTTAATACCATGTTTTCATGGTTTCTAACAGGTTAATACCATATTTTCAGTGGTTTTAAACAGGTTAATACCATATTTTCAGTGGTGTTTAGCAGATTAACAGCATGTTTACAATGATTTCAAACAGGTTAACACCATGTTTTCAGTGATTTCAATCAGGTTAACACCGTATTTTCAGTGATTTCTAACAGGTTATTCCCTCTCTGCTGGGGGGTGCCCCACTAGGGAGCTCTAAGGCTTCAATGACAGCCAGCCTCGAGCTACTCTCATCAATAATTAACATTGCACCAGCCTTGCCGAAATAAATCCAGCAGTTGTGTGGCAAGGCAAAGGTCCCTTGATTTTACAAGTGACACTTCTGTCCTGTGTGCTGTCCCTGCATTACCAGGGTTTGAGGTGAGCTTTTTTTCAGGAAAATGGTGTGAAGTTCTTGGGGGAGCTTTTGCTGGGATCCACCCTGCTGCTGCTCCCAGGGCAGATGGCTGCCCTAAGCCTGGGGGAGCAGCAGGATGCCAGGTATCACCAGAGGATGAGGACACCAGAGGATTGTCACAGAGGGTTGGAGAGGCTCTCAGGAAGGTCTCAGAGGGGCAGACCAAGAAATAACCCCTGTGGGAAGCAGGCAGGCATCACCAGCAGCACCTGCTTGGGGTGGCTTGGGAGAGCAGAGAGCAGCAAAATCATCCTAGGGCTGATCTGGATGCCCCATATGTGCCGTTCATGGAGCCCTGGCAGTGCTGGTGGGGCTGAGTCCCCGTGTCCCATAGCCCAAGTGTGGGGCTGAGTCCCTCCCAGGACATGTCCCACAGCCCAGGTGTGGGGCTGAGTCCCTCCCAGGACATGTCCCACAGCCCAGGTGTGGCTGAGTCCCCTCCCAGGACATGTCCCACAGCCCAGGTGTGTTACAGAGGTGGCTGTGCCAGGCTCAGTGGGAGCCAGCAGACACAAGCTCCTTTTATCCCAGCCACTGGGCTCTGCTGCTTCATTCCAGCAGAACAGCCAGCAGCTGCCTCCTGTTAATTAGGAGAACAATCAGTCTGGATCAAAGGCCAGACTGATGGCAGCAGCAGCCTGCAGAGCTCAGCCCAGCTCCCCTAACCCTGAGCTGGGCCAGAGGGAAGAGCAGGGGCACAGCTGTGTCTGTGCCACCACAGCCTGGCAGCAGGGATGAGCTGGGGGCCACTCCCAGGGAGGGCAGAGGTGCCACTTGCTTTGTGTAGGAGCTGAGAGGTCTCCAGAGGCACCTGTCCAGCTCTGGGATGCTGAAGCCACCTCCTCCCCAGAGCACCTTGCTCACCTGCGGACTCGAGGGGAGCAGGAGTTCTTGAAGAGCAGGACACAGCCATTCTTGCTGTCCCAAAAGCTACTTGAGTGCAGAAAGTCCCCAATATTTTCACCATCAAGTGGAGCAGAGGTCTCCAGGAGTGCAGTTTGGGGAGTCAGACCTCTCTGTCCTCCCAGCTCTTCCCATTGCTGCTTGCCCTGCTTTATCTGCACCAGGCACTTTCACCCGCAGCCTGCCCTGCATTGTGTGGGTGAAGGAGGAGAGGAGAGGCCCCTCTTAGATCTCACAGCCAGGCTGGCCCAGGGCAGAGGAGCCAGCAGGTGACTCTGTGCCCAGGTCTCTGTATGCCAGCCCTGTTTTTTCAGCCAGTTCTGCAGAGTCATTCCTGTCTGAGCACCCTCCCACACAGGCAGGAGGTGCCAGCACATCTCAGCTGCATCTTCCCTGGTAGATCTCCAGAGTTCTGCCCCAGAGCTCCCAGCATCTCCTTCCCCACAAGCATGTTTTTAGCAGCAGGAAACTCCCAGAGCTCTCCTATTTATAGCTCCCCACTCCAGTTTTAATTTTATTTTAATTAGCTGGTTCCCTCTCCCACCTGGCTCTCAGGCACCCAGAGGATTGGATGGGGATGCTGGGAGCAGCACTCAGGGAAGTTTGTACCTCTCTGCCAGCACCCAGGAGAGTGGGGACAGGGATGAGCAGGAAGCTTTCCATCCTCCATCTGTAGGGATTTCCAGCAGGCAGTGGGGGAAGCATCTGTGTGAGCACTCTGCTCTGGCTCCAGGATTTCCTTTCCCCCAGCACTGACAGTGTGAGGTTATTTGAGGACATGGTTGTGATTCACACACAGAAGTACATCCCCAAGCTACTGAAATCACATCCAAGTTTTGGGCTCCTGGCCTGGCTCGCTCCTGGTGCTTGCATTCATGCCTTTTGATGGCACAGGAAAAATCCAAGCTGTGGTTTTTGTGTGCAGGTGAAACTTGTTGACCATTTGAGTGAAGCCTTTCTGTCCAGGAGGGCACCAGTAGAGCTCAGAGCTGGTGGGGTGCTGCTGGGTTTTAGTGAGATGATTTGTTCAACTGCAAGCTGCAGGTGCACTCTCAGCCCTGCCATGCCTGGGGCAGGAAGCACTTTTGTTCCCAGCTCAGGGATGGCACAGATGAAAGCCAGTTTCCTGGGCAAAGGAAACTTTTCCTGGGAAAAGTGAGGGGTGTTGGTTATAGCTACAGACAGCACCCGCTGGGAGCGTGCTGGAGGGAGCACATAAAATCCAACAGCAGCTCCAAAAAAGTGGAGGGAAAGCCTGGAAAACTAAAAAGCAAAACCAAAACAAAAAAAAAAACCCAAACAAACAAAAAGGAAAAAAAAATAAAAACCAAACCAAAACAAACAAAAAAAAACTATGACAAAGACACATTCAGACAGATGTTTGCCAAATGTGCCCTCTCTGGCAACAAACCAAGGAACTGTGGGGGATTTTGATGCTTTTATATCTGGGGTTTGGCCCAGATTGGACCAAAATCTTGAAAATGCACCCAACTTGGAAACACCAGGAAATTCCTCTGCAGAAATGCTTATCTGGGAAAATGGTAAATTGTTTTGATAGAGTCAAAACATAGTATTATAATTTCATGTTTTATGTACAAGTCAAATCATTTACCTTCTTTAACTATTTTTTAACACCCGAAACATCTGAAAAGGCACTTTTTTTCCATTTCTTTTTTTTTTGACACATCTGTCAAATATCATCAAACTCAGCATGTTTGTGAATGGGGAGAAGTTCCCAGCAGCTGCAGCTGCCTGTGTCAGCAAGAGAGCCCTTACCAGGATAGCTCTGGGGGATAGAATTGGGAACAAAAAGGGCATCTGTCCTTCTATCCATCCATCCATCCA
>VWZS01003004.1:1833-32561 GCA_013397075.1 Rhabdornis inornatus | reverse complement strand
TGGAGCAGGAACATTTCCCCATTTTGGATTCCCTCTTTCCCCACAATTCCCAGGGATGGAGCAGGGACATGTCCCCATTTTGGATTCCCCCTTTCCCCACCCTGCACTGCCCATTTCTCTTGGAATCTTCATCTCCAGAGGGTTCCCACCAGGGAGTTAAGTGGTCAAAGCCATTCCAACAGTCACCTTGGCTGGTTCTGCTGGAATTCTGAGATTATTCCTCTTCTCTCTTGCTGGGCAGGATGTGCCACAGATAAATCCAGAGAAGAGAAAGAATCTGCTTTAACAGCAGCCCACGATGGACTTGTTCCTCTTCTTCTTTCAGCCTGCACTTGCCCACAGGATCCTCCTTGCCTTCCTTTCCATGAGCTGGAATTTTCCTTTTGATCCCCCTTCAGGAACCACAAAAAGCCCCAGCACTGGAGGAACCCAATTAATTCCTTCCAGGACCTGAAACCAACAAGGAGATGGAGAGAAAATCAAAGGCATGGAACAGGCAGAGTGGATTTGTGCTGCATGGATCTCCTGCGTGTTCCTTGTTATGGAAAACCCATCAGAAAGAGGGGGAATAAACAATGGAATTTGGGGCCCCAGCAGTGCAAATAAAAGCATTGTTAGCTGGGATGGGTGTTTGGGTTTCTCCCTTCCTTTGGGAGCTGCTGGAGAGGAAGCAGATTAGGGATTGCCAGCTCTGGCAAAATCGACCGGTGGCATCATAATGACCTCATTATGGGCTGTAAATGAGCTCACAGCTTAATTATGTGTTCAGGGAAAAAACACCTCAGGAGCTGCCCACAGGTGTGGGGTTAACCCTTCCCCTGCTGGGATCCAGCTCCAGCCAAACCTCGGTGCTCTGGGAGCTGGGAAAGGCTTGGATCCAACAGCCGTGGAGGCTGAGAGCAGCTGGATTTCCCTGTGTCCATCTGCAATGCAAACAGAAATCCTCACTTGTTTGTTTGCCTGGCTGCTGCTGACTGGGAGTTACAGAATTCCCAAATCCCAGAGGCTGGAAAAGCCCTCCCAGCCCATGCAGTCCCAGCTGTGCCCCATGCCCACCTTGTCCCCAGCCCAGAGCACTGAGTGCCACCTCCAGGTGCCACCTCCAGGGCTGGGCACTCCAAAGCTCCCTGGGCAGCCCTTGCCAAGGCCTGAGCAGCCTTTCCATGGGGAAATTCCTGCTGCTGTCCAAGCTGAGCCTGCCCTGGCCCAGCCTGAGGCCGTTCCCTCTCCTCCTGTCCCTGTTCCCTGGAGCAGAGCCCGACCCCCCCTCCCTGCCCCTCCTGGCAGGGACTTGTGCAGAGCCACAAGGTCCCCCCTGAGCCTCCTTTTCTCCAGCCTGAGCCCCTTCCCAGCTCCCTCAGCCCCTCCTGGGGCTCCAGCCCCTTCCCCAGCTCCGTTCCCTGCCCTGGACACGCTCCAGCCTCTCCAGGGCTCTCCTGCAGGAGCCACAACTGGACACAGCCCTCGAGGGTCTCCCAGTGCCAGCACAGAGGGACAATCCCTGCCCTGGGGACAATCCCTGCCCTGCTCCTGCTGCTGCCAGGGAGAAATTCCAGCAGATCCACCCCCTCTGGAATAAAAGGCTTTCCAAGGTTGCTTGGCTGAGACCCTTCCTTTGCTTTTCCCTTGTTCCTTTACAGAAAACATTCCGGGTGGAAAATGAGATTGCAGAGGAGCCCAAATCCTTCTGCCCAAACCAATTCCCTGCCCACCTTGCCCATGGCTCCAGTCCACTGGACCTGGACTCTTCCCATCCTCCTCACAATTCCTCTTCCCTCATCCCTGCCTCCATCACTTTTTTGCCTCTCCTTTTCTGTTCCTTAAGTCCCAATATCACTTTTCACATTTGGATTATGGAAAAATCTTCCAGAATGTCCTTGTTAGCCATAGAAATCTCTTCCATGTCTTCTCAGTTTTCTGGGCACGACAATATGGAGATTTGGAATGAGAACACAGAAGCATGGGATACACAGGGCATTCTGCAAAGCCAACATTTCCCAAACACTTTCATTATGTGGGAAGAGCAGGAATGAAGCACTTGTTGAGGCATCTCTGCTCTGACTCAGAACTCTGAGGTTCCTCTGCCAGGAGAGGTCCTGGGCAATGCAAGATCCCAGTCAGGCACAATTTTATGGAAGTATTGATACAGCGGGATGGACAAAAGCATGGCCAGGTTTCCCTGTATCCACCACAAATCCAGAAATCCAAACAAACTCAGCAAGTCCTGAAAATATCCTAAATATCCCAAAAATATCCTAAATCCAGGCAGAATTTGGAGGCAGAAGAAGAGGTTGTGTTCTGGAAAATCTGAGGACATGGGAACAAAGTCACCTTTAACATACAGACATTGCTGTTCCATGGAAAACTGAGATTATGGATCCTCCTTTCTCATGGATTTGTATCTAGAGGCTGATTTTGGTTTGGAGTGCCAGGACACAGGGAGTGCCATGGCTGGATGGGATTTTGGGCAGGAATTGTTCCCTGGGAGGGTGGGGAGGAATAAAATTCCCAGAGCATTTCCAGACTGCCCCTGGCTCCCTGGAAGTGCCCAAGGCCAGGTTGGACAGGGCTTGGAGCAGCCTGGGACAGTGGGAAGGGGACAGGGTAGGACTGGATGGGATTTAAGGTCCCTCTCAGCCCAAAGCAGTCGGGAATTCTTTGTTTTCAGACCCCCCTTTCCTTGTTTTCTCCCACAGCAGCCATGAGCTCTGCCTGCTGCCAGCTCTGCTCTGCAGGATTTTCTCCTGAAATCCTGAAATCCTGAAATCCTGCCATCCCTGTTCTGCATCCATTTCTTGTCTCCTGTCACTGTCCATAAAATCCCTGAGTTTTTTGCTGTTCCCACCTCAATGAGACACAAACCTGGAGACGGAGTTTCTGAGGCAACACAGGTTTGACAGGAAGTAATGACATCCCATGGGTGACAGAAATAACAAATCCAGGCATTTCCCAGCGGGGAATGATGGATTCTAATTATCCTGCAAGGTCAAGAAAACCAGGAGATCATGGACTCACTGCAGGAACGGGGTTGGAAAGGACCTTAAAGCCCATGCAGTGCCACCCCCTGCCATGGCAGGGACACATCCCACTGTCCCAGGCTGCTCCCAGCCCTGTCCAAGCTGGCCTGGGACATTTCCAGGGATGGAACAACCTGGGATAGTGGAAGGTGTCCCTGCCCATGGCAGGGGGTGGAATGAGGCGATGTTTAATCCAAACCCAAAGCAGTGTGGGATTGCTTGATCCACTCTCCCCTGTTTTGTTGTTCCTTTGGTTCATCCTGTGGGTGATGGAATGAAGGAACAGAATCATTCCAAGGCTGTTGCCAGGCTGGAACAGCTCCTGGAAGAGCTGCACTGCAGAGCCTGCTTGTCCTGCTTGAAAAACAGACTGGACCTAAATATCTGCAGCACTGCCTCAATCCCTGACCTGTCAGACCTGTGACAAATGTCCCTCTGCAGTGACAAATCCCAGCAGAGGCTGGAGCAGGATCGATGCTGATTTATCCCACTCCCTGCCAGCAGTGATGGCTCCCTGCAGATGGAGAGGGAAGGAAAGGCTGGGATGGTTCCTGAGCTGTATCCAAGGAGGAAAAGGAGCCACTGTGTGAGTGCAGCTGCATCACTGGGCTCCTGTAAGGAGTCTGGCAAGGCCCTGAGTGGCTTGGCTGCTCCATGAACTGTGGAAAACAGGGAGAGGAGCTTTGGGATGGAGGGGAAACGGGAGGGATGAGTGGCTGGTATCCACAGCTGCTCCTGGGACCAGGGGTAATAAAGCTGTGGAGCTGGCAGGGGGTGCTCTAGGTGGGGTTCTTCCTCCTTTCAAGCTGTTTGCTGGCTTTAAAACTGGTTTTAATGTGTGGTTTTAGCAGTTATTTGTGACAAGCAGAGAACTCTGCACAGGCACCACTCAGGAACAGCAAGGTCACCTTAGAAGAGTTGTGGATTTTCCCTGGAGACACACGGAGGTTCTTCTGTAGGAATTCTCTGTATTCAAACAGAAAATGTGTCTGAGGATCATGGAATGGTTTGGCTTGGAAGGGATCTTAAAGCTCATCCCATTCCCACCCCCCTGCCATGGCAGGGACACCTTCCACTGTCCCAGGCTGCTCCAATCCCCAATGTCCAACCTGGAACTGAACATTCCAGGGATCCAGGGGCAGCCACAGCTGCTCTGGGCAGAGAAATTCTCAGATGCCTCTGAAGTTATCCAGGGTTTTCAGATCCATTCATTTCCATTCCATGGAAAAAAATCAGGCACTAATCACCTGGAAAACAGTGACCTGTGTACAGTTATTCACTAAAACGATCTGGAGCATGTCTGGACTTGGGAATTCCATAACCAGACCCTCAGTGGTCTGTACTGGTTCTGACTGGGTGATGTGGCTAGGAAGATCCTATGATTTTTAAATTTTTCCAATTTAGGGACAAGATTCCAAGGAGCTGGTGCTCATCCCCTGCTCTCAGTTCATGGCTAAAACCTGCTTCTGCTGCAGCCTTAACTATTTTCCTTCTTTTCTGATCTATTTCTCAGGAACCCAGAGGGAAAAATCCAGCACACAAAGCAGGAGCTTCCTGTTGCAATGCCATGGATGCTTCATGGAGAGGAGCCAGCTTTGTTCCCTGTGGATGCAGAGCATTCCTAGAAGATTCCAGAACATTTCACCTGGAAGAGCAGCCTGGTTTGAGCCTCTCAGGGCCAGAAGTGAAGTGTGGCATCCCTAAAATCCTTCATTCATGGCAGCAAGGAGCTGAATTCCCAGGGCCCAACCACTTCCTTGCTTGCCTGCTCCAAAGGTAAATCCTGCCACCAGCACAGGGAACGAATCCAGGAGTGAAAGTTTGGTAGGAAAACAATGGGAGGAACTGAACAGTTTCCAAAAACAATGAGTGGGCTTTAGGGAAGGGGTATTGGAGGGCAAAAATTCCTGTTAATGAGCAGCTCTCCTCAGGAGGATCCAACACCCAGCAGAAATATGCAGGGATAAGTGGGAACAAGACTGTTCATGTAGGGAAAACAAAAAAATCCTGTCCCAGGCTGTAATGACATCCCAAGAACTTTGGAAGTGATGCAAAAATTTCCACTGGATAAGGTTTGGATGGGATCTGCAGCAAATGAATATTACAGGGAACCCAGATCCGAGCAGTGGGATCATCACTTTGCTCAGTAAAGTGCTTGGGAAATGGTTTTATTTTTGGGAAGGCTCTCCTTGGAAAAGATTTCATCCTTAGTGGACTCCTGAGAACCAACATTGCTACAGACAGAACCCCAAACACAACTCCCTGCTTCTCCCGAGATAGGAAAACCACAGGAGCTCCAAAGACACTCAGGATCATCCAGTGACCTGGATTAAAACTGGGATGGGATGAGGGGAAGTGAGGAAGGTGAAGAGGTGTGAAAGGGGAAGAGTGGGGAGCCAAGGAACTGAAGATCCCCAGGAAAAAGCCCAGAGGATTGAGGAGCTGGAGAGGGGCACTTCAAAATTGTTTTGAAAGGAAAGAGAAACTGAAACATTGGAGAATGTTGGGAATCTGGGACAGCTTCCTGTGATTATCCTCTAAAAAAGGCAGGGCACTGGAGGCTTTCTGTGCTTGATTTTTAGAGGAGACTCCACATTTATTTCTCAGCACAGAACCCAGAATTTTCCCCCATGCCAGCTGTGGAAAGCATTCCATGGATTCCCTCCTTGCCCACCCCTTTCTCTGGAATGAGGATCCCCAACTGTTGTACCAGAACTCACTCATTTGGGATCACCCCACAAATTTTCACCTTGTTGAGGCTCTACCAGCTCCCTACACTGGGATTCCTTTGCCTGAACTCTATGGGATAGGGATCAGGTCCTTAAAGGAGGAAAAAAGATGTCCATGCATTTTTGGGAGGGTTTTTTTGTCTGGTTTTGCTGCTGGTTTTGCATTTCCCCTCGAAGGCTTCAGGTTTGTGCCTGCCCAGGGGGAGAGGCTTGAGATGAAACCTCATCCAAAACGTGCCTTTTCCAGTTCCATTAAAGCAAAAAGGATAACGTGGGGGAATTTTCTAGATTCCACCCAATCCATAATAAATTTGAAAAGTTAATTTGCTGCAGCTGCTTTCTAACTCCTCCTAAGGCCACAACTCCACATGATTACACAACCACAGCAAAGTTTATGGCTGAGTGCAAACACTACCCTGGTTTTGTTGTTCTGCAAAAACCAATATTTGGTTTAAAGATTCCCTTGGATTTTTAATCCACTTTGCTTGGGAATCTCACTCGGCACCAGGATTTTTAGAGCCCTCGCTTTGCTTTTGGGCCTCCTGTTTGCCACATCTCTGGGGGATTTGCTGCACTTTGGGGTCAAATTGTGTGTCCAGCAGGAGCAGGGCAGGGATTGTCCCCAGGGCAGGGATTGTCCCTCTGTGCTGGCACTGGGAGACCCTCGAGGGCTGTGTCCAGTTGTGGCTCCTGCAGGAGAGCCCTGGAGGGGCTGGAGCGTGTCCAGGGCAGGGAACGGAGCTGGGGAAGGGGCTGGAGCCCCAGGAGGGGCTGAGGGAGCTGGGAAGGGGCTCAGGCTGGAGAAAAGGAGGCTCAGGGGGGACCTTGTGGCTCTGCACAAGTCCCTGCCAGGAGGGGCAGGGAGGGGGGGTCGGGCTCTGCTCCAGGGAACAGGGACAGGAGGAGAGGGAACGGCCTCAGGCTGGGCCAGGGCAGGCTCAGCTTGGACAGCAGCAGGAATTTCCCCATGGAAAGGCTGCTCAGGCCTTGGCAGGGGCTGCCCAGGGAGCTTTGGAGTGCCCAGCCCTGGAGGTGGCACCTGGAGGTGGCACTCAGTGCTCTGGGCTGGGGACAAGGTGGGCATGGGGCACAGCTCCATGGGCTGGGAGGGCTTTTCCAACCTCAGGGATTCATGGATAACGGAAAAAAACCCAACTTCCTTCTGCTGGGGTGTAAAACACCTCACTGGTGTCTCCAGTGGGGGTCCCCCACACAGGCTTAGGCTGAGACTAACTCAGCCCCCATTCCTGTCCCTGCTGTCCCCTCCTGCCCAAGGGCTGGACACAAACCCAGCCAGCCCCTGGCTGTGCTAAGAAAAGTTCTGCCTCTGCACAGAGCCAGCTTTGCCCGAGGACTCTGTCAGCCAAAATCACAAGGATATTTCTATTTAAATCCCATCCAGTGTGTGCACATTGGGAATATTTTTACCCTGGTAGCACACACGCCACCACCAATAAGAGGGGATTGTTGTTATAAGTTGGCTGTTAAAATCCAGCCTGGACTAAAAATTGTTGTAGAAGGTCTCAGCCTAGGAGGTATTTGTTTGTTTGGACAGGTTATTTAAGACAAGGAATGAAAATAATGAGTGGGTGTGGGCTCCCACCTTGCATTTTTCTGTTTAAAAAGGTCTTGCATGGCATTTTCTGGTGATTGGATCCTGACAGAATTGGAGAGGGAATTGAAAACTTAGCAGGTACGTTTTGGGATTGTTTTTGAGGGGAAAAAAAAATCTTCAGGGTGAGAACCTCTGAGAATGCAACAGGAATATTCAAGGCCTATCCACAGAGGTGGAATAAACTGGAGTAGAAATGCTCAGTTTTGCATTTCTGTGGGATTAGAGCCTTTCCACCTTCAATGTGCTGAGCCTCTGGAAGGCCTGAAGAGATGGAATTGTGCTCCTGGATCTTCTTCATCCATGGGTGAAAGTGATTGGCTCCGAGAAACGAGTGCCCACCTGATGAGCTTGATAAAACAAACACTCCTTAAATTCACATTTCAACAACTGTGAGCTGAGCACTGACACCCAGTGCTCTCCAGGAATTCCACAGAGCTGTGGCACCTGAGACATAGGGACCAAAGATTCGTAAAGACCCCCAGGATGCCAAAAATCAGGCTCCTAAATCCATGCTTGGCCAAGAAAACAAACAAACAAACAAACAAACACCTGATGTGGAGCAGCAGTGGCTTGGCCCCAGCTCCCAGGGCTTTGGCTGACGTGACTTGTCCAAAGCCACACAGGAAATCTGCTGCAATTCCAGGAATAGAGCACAGCCCCCGGCTTTAACCACAGGCTGCCTCTGTTTTCTTGGTCAGCCCTCCTTCCCACAAGGAGCCTGAAGCCAGAGGTGTCCCCTGGGGATGGAGATGAAGATGTTCCTTATTCTTGGAGTTTGGGAGTTTGGTGGAGAGCCTGGGGCTCCTCAGGACACCCAGGATTACACACTGGAGCTCAGGGATGCTGGACCCAGGGAAAAAGAAGGAAAAAGGATGGGTTGGCAGAGCTGCTGTAGGCACAGAGAAGTGGGAGAAGGTTTTTCATTTCCTTGATGAGCTGCTGGTGGGGCAGGCAGCAGGACAGATCCTCTGGGATCATGGAACCATGGAGACTTCAACTGGTTTGGCTTGGGAGGGACCTTAGAGTTTATCCCAGGGACACTTCCACTGTCCCAGGGATACTTCCACTGTCCCAGGGATACTTCCACTGTCCCAGGGATACTTCCACTGTCCCAGGGATACTTCCACTGTCCCAGGGATACTTCCACTGTCCCAGGGATACTTCCACTGTCCCAGGGATACTTCCACTGTCCCAGGGATACTTCCACTGTCCCAGGGATACTTCCACTGTCCCAGGGATACTTCCACTGTCCCAGGGATACTTCCACTGTCCCAGGGATACTTCCACTGTCCCAGGGATACTTCCACTGTCCCAGGGATACTTCCACTGTCCCAGGGATACTTCCACTGTCCCAGGGATACTTCCACTGTCCCAGGGATACTTCCACTGTCCCAGGGATACTTCCACTGTCCCAGGGATACTTCCACTGTCCCAGGGATACTTCCACTGTCCCAGGGATACTTCCACTGTCCCAGGGATACTTCCACTGTCCCAGGGATACTTCCACTGTCCCAGGGATACTTCCACTGTCCCAGGGACATTTCCACTATCCCAGGTTGTTCCAACCTGGCCTGGGACACTTCCAGGGATGAGGAGTCCACAACCCCTCAAAGCAACCTGGGCCTCACAGAATTCCTTCCCAAATCCCATCCAACCCTGCCTGTTCCAGTTGGAAGCCATCCCCCCTCATCCTGTGTCTGTCCAAGAGCTTGAATTGGTTCAGACACAATTATTGTGCAGGTCAGGAGGTGCTGAGGAAACAAAAAGCATCGAGGCAGAGTTTTTATGAGGAAATGTTGAGTTTCTCCTCAGGGTCTGTGCATTTGTCGTCGTGCAGGGCCCACCAGTGAGTTCCAAATGGCACCTGATGTAATTCCTGAGTCAAAAAGATGACAAAAGGTCTGTGTCTAGCCAGAGGAGCAGAAGTAAAAACTCCCTGAACACTGTACTCACACACTTATTGCTAAACCAGCCTGGACAATTACAAATTACAAAGCAGAAAATGTTTGAATGTTCATTTCCAGATTTCTCCTATCGAGGCAAACCACACATTCCTCTTTGGCAGATGCCAAGTGTGAGGATTTAAAGGAAATTTTCCTGGAGTTTTCTGAGTATGAGGAGCACTGGAGTGATTTTCTGAATTGTTTGGGTTGTTCTGTTCAAATCTGAACAGATTTTCTTCTGTCCTAAAAGGAAATGCACAAACCTCTGGCCTAAGAGCAAACACAGAAGATTTCAGGCTGTGCAGTTGGGAAGGGGGTGGGAATTGGGAATTGTCAGTGACAAGTGGGTTCTACTGGAAGTCCCATCTTGGATTCAACAATAGGATTGGTATCTTGATCCTTGCAGTTAAGAAATATGGATTTCCACATCGGCCCCATCTTGCATGAATTACTGCAGATCTGACAAATCTGAGTTATTGGGCTCCTCCTGGGAGGTTTTTCAAGCCAATTGTAACAACAGCTGATGGGAACCAGCTGCTCCAGCAGAATGAGGAACCAGATCCTTGGCATTTGATGAATTAATAAACCCAGGCACAATACAAATGTCAGCAACAGCCAGCAATCCTCCAGGAGAATGGGGAGCAAAAGGAAAAGAGCAGGAATCCAATGGCAGCAGCTGTTTGGCCAACAGGTAGGGGGGAACTTTTTCTTCCTGGCAACACCTAGGAAAGCTTTTCCATGATTCCCAAAAAAAAAAAAAAAGGAGCTCCTTGCATTTAGATAATAACAGAAGTGCAGGCTTGGATGAATTTCTGGCTGTTCATTTGAGGAAAAGCCAGGGAAAGAGAGAGGGATTGCACATCAGTTGTCTGGAAATGCAGGACCAGAGCCTGGGTGACTTGGGAATGTGGCTGCAGGGACAGAAATCCTTTCACTGTCACAGTTACAATTCCAGAGGCAAGAGGAGGGACCTGAGTACAAATAAATATCCCAAAAAAAGGGGCAGAGGGGCTTTGTAGCAACTGCAGCCCTGACCTTGGTTGTGTCAGGGTTTTCCATTTGGATCAAGCAGAAGTTCCCATGGAGAAGGATCTCTGTACAAGCTGAGGAACTGAAGCCCAGAATCCTGGAATGGTTTGGGTTGGAAGGGATATTAAAGCTCATCTCATTCCAGCCCTGCCATGGCAGGGACACCTCCCACTGTCCCAGGTGGCTCCAACCCCCAGTGGACACTCCAGGGATCCCAGGGAATGATCAAGGCCAGCTTGGATGGGGCTGGGAGCAGCCTGGGACAGTGGAAGGTGTCCCTGCCATGGCAGGGATGGCACTGGACGAGCTTTAAGATCCCTCCAACCTAAAGCATTCCAGGATTTTGGGATTTTGACTGAGCTGCTGCTATTTAGGGAATTGGTCTGGGAGTTGCTGTGTAATTCCCTGAAAAGCTCAATGTTCAGTGGTGGTGGAAAAGGGGAAAAGCCAGGGAGCAATGCTTAGAGCAGAACTAAACAAAATAAAAATGAGTTTTGCTTCAGTTCAAACCCGTTATGGGCAACCAGAAGAAAAGAGAAGGGAGGGAAATAAAGCTGATGAGAAATGTAGAAGGGATTAACAGATTGGAAAGGATGTGAATGGGAATATAGATCCATAAAGTCCTGAGGAATGAGGAGCAGGGAAACAAAGCTGGTAATAAAAGAAGGAGAAGCTTTAATCAAAATATCAGGCAGAGGTTTTAACACAGACCAAAGGAAGATCTCTCTAATTCCAGATATAATTAAGTTGTGAAAGCCTTGATCCCAACATATGGAGGAGGCCAAAGGTTTCAATCCTTTGGGAGACAGTCTGGACAAATCCAGGTTTGTCTGGAGCTGATAAACTCCGGCCACAGCCTCCAGCCCACCTGGGAAATCCCAGAGTGCCAGGAATGCAGGAGGGCTGAGCTGTGTCCTGTGTCCTTCCACTCTTCCCATGGATGAAGCACTGGATGCTCCATTCCACAAAAAAAAAAAAAAAAAGAAAAAAAAAATCCCATTCTGTTGGAATTAATCTCCCTGCAAAGTCAGATTCCAAAGGTGGTTTTCCTTCCCCAGCTCCCTGCTGGACTTTCTCCATGAATTAAAGATTGGTACAACCAAAGCAGGAAATTCCTGGCAGTTCCAGGAGCTGCAGTTGTTGGAATCTCCCCACTCCCGGTGGAATTCCTGCCCCTTGCCTCCTTCTGGGAAGGGATGGAATAATGTGGGCATCCCAAAAAGGAGCTGCCAGTCACAATGGACATGTCCAGCTCCTTGAGCAGGGATTCCTTCCCAAGTTTGTCCTCAGGTTGTGGATTTGCTTTTCCACGTTCTGGAGAAGAGGAGGCTCCAGGAGAACTCCTTGAGGCCTTCCAGTGCCTTAAGGGGTTATAAAAAGGAGGGAGAAGGAGTTTTTATCCCTGCAAATAGTGCCAGGAGAAAGGGAATGGTTTTAAACTCCAGAGGGAGGGATGGATGGGATATTGGGAATTAGGAATTGTTCCCTGGCAGGGTGGGGAGGGGCTGGGATGGAATTCCCAGAGCAGCTGTGGCTGCCCCTGGATCCCTGGAATGTTCAGTTCCAGGTTGGACATTGGGGCTGGAGCAGCCTGGGACAGTGGGAGGTGTCCCTGCCATGGCAGGGTGGCACTGAGTGATCCTTAAATCCAATCCAAACCATTGTGGAATTCTACAATTCCATGTTTGACTGATAATATTGGAGACTTCCTTCAAGCAGAGGTTTTTTTTTTAAGGGAACACAAAGTCTTTGCACAAATTACTTTTTTTTGGGGGAATGTGCTTTAAATTTTTCACTGGATGTCATGGAGTTACATCCTTAAAATTTCCCTGGGAAAACTTTTCCTCACTGAATGGAATTGACCTGTTGCGATCCATTTGCTGGGATTTGGTCATGGCATTGTCCAATTGCAGTGTGGATTTATCCAGGATATCAAACACGAGTTAACCCTGGAACCTGAACTCAGTTAACAACAAACATCCCACTGAAATATCCACAAGATTTTTTTATTTTTTTTTTTTCCCAACAGGAAAAAAAATCCCAATAAATTCTCAGCTGGTCAAAACATGTTAAAAAATGCTGCAAGGTATTGTTTGAAATCCTAAATATTCAGATTTCATGGAGAAAGTCAAGCAAGGATTTTCCAGGGGAACTCTGCTGAGCTGGTTGGCTGCTTTACTATGGAATAGTCAAATATTCCAGGCCTTGAGCCTTTCCTAAACTTATTTAAACAGATTAAAGTCGGATAAGGGAAGCTATTAATTTTTCAATCATATGATCTTATATTTATTCTCGTAATCAAATCCCATTCCCACCCCCTCAGTTCCACGAAATAAATGTGGATTCAGACTCTGCCTCCAGTTCAAAAGAGAAATTAAATTCCAGTAAGCTTGCTTTATATGGAATTGCTTCATCAGGAGGCAGAGTTCCTCTAATCATATTTAAATATAGGCACTGGAAGCCAAACATGGACCAGGGGTTAAAGGAATATTATGGGTGATTTAATGGAAACCCATTTATAGAGCACAAAAAGAATTTTAAATCACGTCGGGGTAAATTCAGATGATCCCAAATGCAGCAATGAACTTCCACAGCCACTGCTATGTCTTGGAAATGAGATTGGTTTAAATCATTTTTGGGCTGGCTGTGGAAGTGTAAAAAAAAAAAAATGGTGAGAAAGGAGAGGGAAAATTGTGAGCTTTGGCTCCAGGGCAGCTGAGATTTCCACGAGGTAAATAAAAAGTGTCTTTATGGCTCCCAGGATTTTCTCTACCTTTGCTCATCACCAGCACAGCTGGAACTCTGTGGCTGGGAGAAGAGCAACAGGGAAGGGGCTGAGGGAGCTGGGAATGGGCTGGAGAATTCCAGAGGGAGCTGGGAAGGGGCTCAGGCTGGAGAAAAGGAGGCTCAGGGGGGACCTTGTGGATCTGCACAAGTCCCTGACAGGAGGGGCAGGGAAAGGAGGAGAGGAAATGGCCTCAAATTGCACCAGGGCAGGCTCAGCTTGGACAGCAGCAGGAATTTCCCCATGGAAAGGGTGGGAAGAGCTGCCCAGGGATGTTTGGAGTGCCCATCCCTGGAGGCGTCACCTGGAGGTGGCACTCAGGGTGACAAGGTCGGGCACAGCTGGGATTGCATGTCCTCGGAAATCTTTTCCAGCCCCAGGGATTTTGGGATGAAGCAGCACTTCTGCCACTGCCTGTGGATCTCTGCCTTCCTCCAGCCTCCCTGTGCCCCTCAGCAAAGCAGTGCACAGGGAAGGACAAACCAAGAAACTGCAGGATTAAAAAAACCAAAATCAAGCAGCCAGGGGATGAGGAGAGAGTGCAGGAAAGGTGGGATGGGAAGCACTCGCTCCTCCTCCACCAACACCTTCTTTTGGAAGTGCCAAAACTTCCATGAGCCTCCTTCAGGCACCTCAGCTCAGAGGTCCTGGAGCCTTTTTGTGAAACCTTCCAGCCTGGCCTCAGCAGGGTCACTTCACCTCACCCTGGCACTCCCAGCCTTCCCTATGGAATATCTCGAGGCTACACAACCACAAATCCTAGAGAAACAATATTTAAGTTTTCGAAGACAATTGCCTTGTTTTTGAGCCCAACCACTGGCTTGGCCCAGGGTATGGATTTTGTGCCTGGCAATCTCCAATTTACACCAGATGCGAAGGAAAAATATTCCCTACACATCCCCCAAAGTGCCCAAATTCCTTCTCCTTTGTGTTCACTTAACCTCAGCCTCCATCCCACATAACTCCCCTCACCTCAACTATGTTCTGGGGAATAACACTGAATTTTGGTCAGTCCATTGTTGGCTTTGTTTGCCCTTGGTGTGTGACAGCCTTGGCTGGGGACGCTGTGGAGAAGGAATCCAAGATGGGAATCCAATCCTACTGCAGGAATAGTTTCCATTCTGGCCCCTATTTTTCACACTCTCCTGACTTTCCAAAACACTCACCTTTGGACATGGAGTTTTCCGTGGGTGGTGTTTGCCTGGAGGTGAAATTTGCTTGGGTGAGTGAAAGCTGGAGCAAAGACATCGCTTTTCCTTTGTGGGAGAATGGAAAAACCCCACTTTTGTTGTCCCAGATTGAGGGGAAAAGAGTGTAACCACATTTCTAAGGAGGGTAAATCTGCTGAGGGTTGGGATTTGACAGCACAGCCAGAGCTGCTGGACTCATCCCTGTGTCTGCAGGGGACAATTTGTGTCCAACAGCCCAAGCAAGCTGTCACCCCAGCTCATTCCTGGCCCTTTTTCCCTGTGCAAGCACAAACCCAGGAGCTGGGTTATCCCCAAGGGGCTGGAAAAGCTAAAGTTAAATTTCTAATCGTTTATTGGAATGTGTTTCATGAGCTTGTGTGTCAGGGAGTTGTTTGTCCAGTTAAATCAGGAGAACTGAGTGGGATTAAAAGTGTTGGAATCTTCCTTGTGCCATTGCTTTTCTTTTTCCTGCTGAAAACATCTCCCTGCTGTCTGGAGAGCTTGGAGCTGGAATAGCAGCTGAGGAATCCTACATGGAGCCTGGCTTGGAGGGACAATTGTCCTGCTATGGAATTGTGGAATCCCAGACTGGTTTGGGTTGGAAGGGACCTTAAAGATCATCTCATTCCATGGGCAGGGACATTTTCCACTATCCCAGGTTGCTCCAGCCTGGCCTGGAACACTTCCTGCTGAGAAGATGCTTTCAGAAGATGCTTTATTAATGAACAATAATTAGCAACTCCTCAGCAATGAACAGCAGTGGAAGTGGTGAGAAGCTGTATCTCCATGGGAAGATGTCACTCCATGGTGACACTGGATAGGGAGGAGTCCCCCAGCCACTGCCCCCAGCGGGGTGGCTCATTCCAGCAGCAATTCCAGAGCAGGAGCAGTGGATGAACAAACCCAGGGATCCCTGTCTGTGTGTGCAGCACCTGGAGCTGCTCTGGGGAAGGAGCAGAGCACCCCATCCCTCTCCCTGGAGGAAATTCCATAATGCCTTAGGTGGCAATACAGGATGTGCCCAAAGTCTGGATTCTGTCCCCAGCTGTTCAACAGCTGGGGCAGTGATCCTGATCCCTGTGGAGATCTCTGCTGTTCATGTTCCAGCTGTTCAACAGCTGGGGCAGTGTTCTTTATCTTTCCCACAGCCCATCCTCCCTCCAGGAGATATCTCCTGTTCATGGGCCATGGAGTCCCAGGGCATGGCTGATCCAATTCCATCATCCCATTGGGAGATGCTCCAGCCAGGGGGAGGAGCCAAGCATTTCCTGCCCAGATCAAAGCTGACATTTGGAACAGCAGAGCAGCCTTTTCCCACTGGATCCCAGAGGAAAAGCAGAGCCTTGCACATCATCCCTGGAGCTTTGGAGGAAAACTGCACCTTCTCCAGGAGCACTGCTCCAACAGAAGCACATCTGTCCCTGCAGGAGGATGCAGCCACCATGGAATGGGACTGCACCAACACCCTGCCTGACTGACGGGGGCAGCTTGGATTCTCACTCTGCCTGTGCTTTGGGTTTGTTCTCTGTCATTCTGTATTTCTATTTTAATTTAATTAGTAGAGAACTGTTATTCCTATTCCCATGGCTTTGCTGAGAGCCCCTTAATTTCAAAATTATAATAATTTGGAGGGAGGGGGTTTCCATTCTCCATTTCAAGAGAGGCTCCTGCCTTGAAATGGAGAATGTAAACTCCTCCTCCTAGCAGTTCTCCCACAAATCCCAGCAGCATTCCAGTCCAACTCCAGCCTTGACCCTCAGTCTGGAATTCTCCGGAGCACGAGACAGCTCCTGAGGCCCCCTCGAGCCTGACTTTGCCACGATCCCACAGCACATTCCAGGGTGGTTTTGCCATGTGTCCCCTGTGGCAGTGCCACCAGGGAGCTCAGCAGAGCCGAGCACTGCATGGATAGTTCCCTGTTCCCACTGCCCAGGAACTGGGACAGCATCTCCCCCTCTTTGGGTGACTGTTGCCCTGTGGTGCTCCCCAAATTTGTCACTCACAGAGGGTTTGGCTGTACCTGGGCCTCTCAGATCACCACAATCCCTGTCCTTCCTGGAAGTCCCCACCTGCCACCCCCTCCAGGTGTTTGCTGTCCTGCTGTTATAATAATAATTGCTGTTATAATAATAATTGCTGTTATAATAATAATTGCTGTTGTAATAATAACTGCTGTTATAATAATCCCAGCCCCACACTGGGATTATCTGCTCTGCCATCCTTATCAGCCCTGTGACCACCCAAATGACCACGGGGAATTCAGCCCCACCCTGATCTCCTGCCAAATGTGTCCTGAGTGTCTGGGAGAGATCACAGGATCATGGAATATCCTGAGTGAAAGCACCCCCAGGGATCACCCAGCCCCCCCAGCAATCCCAGCCTGGGCATCCCTGGCAGCTCCTGGAGCTCTGTGCCCATTCCCTGGGGAGCCTGGGCAGTGCCCAGCACCCTCTGGGGGAAGAACCTTGCCCTAAAATCCATCCTAAATCCCTCCTGGCACAGCTCCAGCCTCTCCCTGGGTGCTGTCAGGCCACAGGAGCAGAGATCAGAGCTGCCCCTCCTTTTCCCCTCACATGGAAGTTGTACCTGCAATGATTCTCCTCTCAGTCTCCTCCATCTGAACTCCCCAGGTGGTTCATGTCCTCACCAGCCTGCCCCAGGGGGGAGCAGCTGGTCCTGCAGAGATGGGACAGGCTGGGAATGTCCCTGGGGTGGGACAGCAGGGACAGAGGTGAGGACTGTCCTGCAGGTCAGCGAGTGCAGAGCGAGGCACGCCCGGCCAAAATCCTTTGTGGCTCACAAATGTAATCCTGTGGTCAAGGACCAGCAATCAGCACTGGCCTCACACAGAGGAGCTTCTGGCAAGGAATCATTCCTGAAAGGCAGCTCCCATTGGATTGCACATCTGGAACCACTGGCAGCACGCAGTTCCAGAGGTCACTCACATTCCCTGTGCCCAGGGACAAGGGTCATGGCACTGGGAGGAAGCTGGGGAGGGTCATCACATGCTGGCCTGACCTTTTCCTTCTCCAGGCTGCAAGGCACAGCTCGGACTCCTCTGCCAGCTGCCCATGGCAGTGGCTCCAGGATAAGGGGGATTTGCTCTTCTGCTTCCCAAACTCTGAGTAACAGGCTGGAAAAAAAAGGGGGTCCACGGCACTTCTCCCCAAAAATAACAAAAGTCAAGGGGATAAAAAATAGTAGAGTTGAAACAGCCCCAGGGCCTTCAGTTCCCTGCTGGCCCCATATCAAGGAGCTCTGTGATCCTGAAGGTCCCATTGCAGCTCCTCAGAGGGACAGCTCTGATCTCTGCTTGGGGACAGGGACAGGGAGCAGCTGGAGCTGTGCCAGGAGGGATTTAGGATGGATTTTAGGGCAAGGTTCTTCCCCCAGAGGGTGCTGGGCACTGCCCAGGCTCCCCAGGGAATGGGCACAGAGCTCCAGGAGCTGCCAGGGATGCCCAGGCTGGGATTGTTGGGGTGCAGTGATCGAAGCATGATCTGTAGGGCAGTGGCATGACCTGACAGAAGAAATCCCATTGGATTTCCCAAGCTCACTCCTGGCCTTCCACCAGGAGGGATCCCAGTGCTGCTGCTCAGCACCCAGCAGTGACATCTGTGTGACATCTGTGTGACATCTGTGTGACATCTGTGCCCCAGCTCTGCTCCTTGTCACTGCTGGAGGTGCCCCTGACCCCAGCAGTGCTGCTCCACCTCATTGACTCCATGGCTTCCCTCACACAGTTCACACAATCCCCAAATCCCAGAGTCTGGAAAAGCCCTCCCAGGCCATGCAGTCCCAGCTGTGCCCCATGCCCACCTTGTCCCCAGCCCAGAGCACTGAGTGCCACCTCCAGGTGCCACCTCCAGGGCTGGGCACTCCAAAGCTCCCTGGGCAGCCCCTGCCAAGGCCTGAGCAGCCTTTCCATGGGGAAATTCCTGCTGCTGTCCAAGCTGAGCCTGCCCTGGCCCAGCCTGAGGCCGTTCCCTCTCCTCCTGTCCCTGTTCCCTGGAGCAGAGCCCGACCCCCCCTCCCTGCCCCTCCTGTCAGGGACTTGTGCAGAGCCACAAGGTCCCCCCTGAGCCTCCTTTTCTCCAGCCTGAGCCCCTTCCCAGCTCCCTCCAGGAGAGTTTTCCTCTCCCTGGGCTTCCTGGAACTCTTCACAGTTGAGGCAGAAGTCTCTCTCCCCATCTCAAATGGTTGCTTTTCCTCCTGGTCTTGAAGGAATCCTTTCATTTTTTCCCTTTTGCTCTCCAGTTTGCCGTCCCTCCAGTTTGGCCAGAGACCTCCCTGTATCCCACAGCTCCTGCAGCTCCACTCCATGAAAAAACTCATCCAATTCCATGGGCAGGGACACCTTTCCCTGTCCCAGGCTGCTCCCAGCCCCAGTGTCCAACCTGGAACTGAACATTCCAGGGATCCAGGGGCAGCCACAGCTGCTCTGGGCACCCTGTGCCAGGGCCTGCCCACCCTGCCAGGGAACAATTCCTCCGTAATTTCTACCCTAACCCTACTCCGTGTCAACCCCTGATTTTTGGGACGTGTCAGAGCCCAGCAGGAAACTCATTATGCAGATGAGGCCAGCTCCTGGTGTTATTCTCAGTAATGAGCAGCAGACCTTGAATCCTGACCTTTCCCTGCCATTGGGGTTTCTCTGCTGCTCGCTTTGTTGGGTTTGGTTATTTTTTATTTTACGACTCCGTCCTCGCCTCAGCGGCCCCGATCCGGGTGGATTGGGCACAGCTGAAGGTCAGGAGGATTTTCCTGCCAGCTCTGCCCATGGAAGAAGGGGCTGGAGCAGCACTGGACGGGGGTGTATTTATGGCCATGCAGATGAGCTCGCAGTTGGACGCGTTCCTGCTGGAAGGAGCAGGGATGGAGGGATGGATGGAAGCACAGCTCTATGGGGACACGCTGTGGTGGCTCCCGAAAAACGCCACCAGGGCTGGTGTTACATCTCACAGTCCTGGGATTTTTGAGCTTTCTGTGCTTTCTGGCACTGACCCTCTGCAGAACACTGCTTTGGACTTGAAGCCTTGGAGAAAGCTCCAAATTGGAGTGATGGAGTTAAAATCACGGGTTTGTAATTAAATAGAAGTGTGTGATTTCACATAGGGAAGGGTTTTAAATCTGAGGTTTTTATAGTAATAAGTTCAGGAAAAGATGAAGGATTTTGAGTAGTGTCTCAGTGCTCATCTTCCTTCTTCTTCATGGGTTTCAAGGTGTAGTTTCTGGTTAGTCAATCAGTGTCACACTAAGAGTCATAATTAATTGAATTAAAAGTATTAATTAATATAAGTGTTAATTCTCTATTCAACTGTTTAGCTTTAAGAGACCTTGTAGCAGCTGGATTCAGCTCCATTTTTCCTCGTTTCTAACAGGTAGCTGGAAGTGCTGTTAAACCCTCTGTACTTTTGATAAGATTTAATAAACAACCAAGCCAGAACACAAGAAAATCAGTTTATTTCATGTATTTTTTAATCCTAGCTCTAAGTGAAAGCAGATGAGACTAAAACAAACCACTAATTAAGTGGTGCAAAACTCCCAGTGCTGTTGCAATGGAGCAGCATTACCCACCCTCACAGGGAGGAATTTCTTCCCAATATCCCATCTAATTCCATTCTCTGTCAGTTTAAAATCATTGTCCCTTGTCAAAGGACAGGTTAAAGCACCTTAGAGAATTCCAGACAGGAATGTATCCATCATTCCAGCCAAATAATCAAAATGCCTGTAATTTATGGGGTCAGAGCATCACTTTTTCCTATTTGGCCATTTCTTCATGGCCTGTTTGGTTTATAGTTTATTTTTTACAGTTTTTTTTTCTATTTTTTTTTTGTTTGTTTGTTTTATGTTTTTTTTATCTACATGTGTAAAAAGCAGGAGGATCCTATTTTGGGTCACCATGAACTATTGACATGGACTCATTGTTGACATGGGCTTATTTTACTGGAATGATATCCAAAGGGAAATATAAACATTTTGCTTCTTTAATTGTCCCTTCCAATAGGAAATGAGATTGGGAGCAATGATTCCAACTGGAGCTGCATCCTTCAGTGTGCTCCAAGAGAAAAACCAAGGGACATCTTGCTGTCCTGATTGATGAAAAAATGTGTCTCTGGATGAGATTAAATCCTCTCCTGCTTCCCTGGTAAAAAGTGCCCCAGATATTTTTCTATCCAATCAGGCTCCCTGTCGTTGATCAGGATGTTTAGGCAGAGCTGGAGGTCAAACAAAGAGCTCTGTGCTCAGCCAGGTACAGGCTGAGACGGAGCCTTTGGAGTAAGGAATGGGAACAAATCTCCTCCCCACAGGTTTATCAGGGCTCCTGATAAGGGGGGACACAAGGGACACATCACTCCCCAACCCACTCCTGACCACTTGTGGTTTTAATTCTGATATTCTCAGCAATATGTGGAATATTTATCAAAATTAAAACCCGAATAAGGCATAAAATATGAAGTTTTAGGGATCATTTTCAAGTTAAATTCTGGGTTTGATGAGAGGCTTGACACCTCCCTTCTGGGATTAAATGACTCCAGGTGAGCCCTGAGCTGTGGGATCTGTGTTTGTATTTTAATGATGCAGAATTTGATCATTCTGGGGGTGGGTTGGCAAAATCAACCCCCCAGAGATGGGGATCCCTCCAGTTCAAGGCTCTTTGTCTCCAGCCAAACCATCCAAATCATTCCACGGTTTGGAATTTGGGTGTTGGGGGCTGTTCTGCAGGAGGATCAGTTTGCCAGGAGGGACTTTTCCATTTGGGATCAGCAGATTTTGACAGCACTGAAATCCCAGCTCACATGGGAATGGATCAACACGAGGAATATCCAGAGCTGAAGCTCCCACAGATGAATGAGTGGGATGCAGAGTCTGAGTGCAGGTCTGGATTCATATTTGAGGGAACTGCAATCAGGAAGGTCAGCTCCCTCTCCTTGTCAAACAAAATTCCTGAATTACGTCCCTGAAGAGGTGAGTGCTGGCTTTTCCCTTGGAATATCTTTTGGGAAAACCTCAGTGGAGACACGAATGTAAAACCAGGAGTCTGTCCCATGAAATCCACTGATTCCCACAGGGACAACAAGCTGAAGATCACTGGAGCAGACGAGGAGCAGACAAACAAATAAACACCCACTTGACTCCAGACTCTTGGATGTTTGTGGGACCAGATCCTGACTTTTAGCTGGAATCTGGTGTCTATTATAACCAATTTGCATCAGGAACCTTGTGCTGGTTTTTTTCTGCCACCAGAACAGCAGCAAATTCCTGAAAATCAAGGATCACCCCCTCCATGTTAGACACTGCACACAATCCCAGATTTACACACACACACCAAGGTCTGCAGACACACTGTGAAAAATCTGATTTATTTTCAAAATGAACACGAATTTTGATGAAAATGGCAATTCCTTATCTTGGTTCCATCCTCAGGTCAGTGAAAGGCAGCACCAGAAATACTCAACTCGTGGTTCTTAAATGTGGAACCAAAAAAAAAAGCAGGATCAAAAGGCACTTCCATGATGTTGGGGGGATAAATGTATAAGCCAGGCTTTTCTGGCCATCACAGAGTATTGTAGAAATCCCAAGGTGAATCAACACTTCCTGGCTTTCTCCTAGAGCTGTTTCTGGAGCCTTCCATGGAGACACCAGGATGTGTTTCTAGAGAGCTGGACATGAGCAGCTCCAGCAGGGCAATTATCCAGAGGGAATCCAATTAAAAGATTACTGTTCTCCAGCCAGGGTGTTGTAGAGATGCACAGAATTATCTGTTGAAATCCCTCAGGCAGCTTACCCGGAATAACCTTCTGGATGCACTCCAGCTCCCAGGGGAGGCTCTGGCTCAGGAAATCATCTCTGTGCAGAGCAGAGCTCCAGCTTCAGCTCCAAGTCAGGCACAGACTTTGTGAGAGGCACTTCCCAGCAGGATGAGGGGAATTGCGCCATCCCTGCCTCCCAAAATCCCAAAATGCAGGTTCCAGCAGATGTCAGAGAGCTGGGAGGAGGCTGCTGAAAAATCTCCATGGATTTGCTGCGCTCCGTAGAATCATGGAATGATTTGGGTTAGGAGGGATCTCGATCATCCCATCCCACCCCTGCCATGGCAGGGACACCTCCCACTGTCCCAGGCTGCTCCAACCCCAATGTCCAACCTGGAATTGAACATTCCAGGGATCCAGGGGCAGCCACAGCTGCTCTGGGAATTCCATCCCAGCCCTTCCCAGGGAATAATTCCTGCCCAAGATCCCATCCAGCTCTGCCCTCCTTCAGTTTACAACCATCCCCCCAGTGCTGTCACTCCTGGACCATGGGAATACCCAGAGTTCTGGAGTATTATCCAGATCATCTCCCAAATCCCACATCCCAGTGAGGGAGATGACCCCATGTGACCCAGCAGACCAGCACGAGGACTTCCCCTGGCTTCCAGAACCTTCCTGAGGGAGCTGGTGCTGGAGAGGGGATAGTGGGAAGCCAGCCCAGCTCAGAGCAGGCTCAGTGCAGGATCCAGAGCGTTCCCAGGGGTGCCAGGTCTCCTGGGTGCCACCAGACCCTCACCCTGGAGCCCAGGCTGGGTGCCAGGGCAGGGCTGGCCTCTGCCTGCCCCTCCAGAGGCGAGGATTTTCTGCTGGAAGCAGGAGCTGGGTTGCAAGACCCGTTTGCACAATAGGATCAAAAATAGGTCCAAGGTCAAGGCAGGGGGAGGAAAGAAGAAACAAGGAACATTCCTGTGCTCGTGCAACACATCCCAGGTTTCATTTCATCCCAGGGCAGGGATTTCTTAACTGCTGTGCTGACACCCTTGTTTGCCTTCCTTGAGTTGGAAATGATCAGCTCTCCTTGCTTTTAACCATGTGGGAAGCCCCACATAACCCCGAGCCTCCGGGTTTTGTGCGGCCTTGGGATGAGTTTTGGCCTCTGTGACCCCCTGGGATGGTTGTGTGTCAAACTGAGATTTTTCCTGCCAAAATAAACAGCAGTGGAAATGGAGCTTTCTCCAACAGTCAGGCTCAGAAGATGTTGGATCCCAGAAATCTGGGTTTTTTGAGCTTTCTGTGCTTTCTGGCACTGACCCCCTGCAGAACACTGCTTTGGACCTGAGCCCTTGGAGAAAGCTCCAAATTTGAGTGATGGAGTTAAAATCACAGATGTGTAATTAAATAGAAGTGTGTGATTTCACATGGTGAAGGGTTTGGAATTTGGGGTTTTTAGAATACAGTAATAGGTATGAGACAAGATGGAGGATTTTGGGTGGTGTCTCCTTTCTCTCTTCTTCTTCCTTCTTCTTCATGATATCAGGCAGTAATTTTTTGTTGGACAGTTAGTGCTGCACTGTGAGTCTCAGGAGTTTGGTTATTGGGTCAAAAATATAAATAATAGAGGTGTTAATTCTCTATTGGACTGTTTAGCTTTAAGAGACCTTGTAGCTAGCTAGATTCAGCTCCATTTTTTGCTCACTTTTAGCTGGTAGCTGGAAGTGTTGCAGAACTCTCTGTACTTTAGATAAGATTTAATAAACAACCAAGCCCAAACACGAGAAAATTCCTCTCCTTCATGCTTTTAATCCTGGCTCTGAGTGAAGACAGAAGAAACTTCAGACAAGCCAGTAATTAAGTGGTGCAGATACCACGGTTACAAGAAGATGCCACTGCAGGATGTCGTGTGGGGTGGCTGCTCTGGTTTTCTGGGTCATTCAAATGTCCTGACCTGGCTTTTCCTTTCCCTCTGTGCAGCACCCACTGGATCCACAATCCCAGGGCTCCATCCCAGTCCCAGGAATGGGAATGAGCCTCTCTGGGCTGTATCAAGTACAAAATAACCAGCACTTCTTTAATAGTCACCTACAGGGTGCAGCAAACCCCAAACATGCAGCAGTTCTAGACCTGACTTGATATTTCTGCCGAACTCTGAGCTCAGCACAGGTTGTACCCAGTGGCCAGGTGCTCATCCCAAAATTCTGGCAGGATTTGTTCCTCCTGTTCCTGCCTGTGGCACAAACACAGCACAGACCTCACCAGTAACACCATTCCAGAATCCCGGGATTGTTCTGGAGATCACCCAGCCCAGGCAGGGCCACCCTGAGCAGGTGACACAGGGACACATCCAGGTGGGTTTGGGATGTCTCCAGAGAGGGAGAATCCATCACCTCCATGGGCAGCTGCTCCAGGGCTCCATGGAAAGACGTCTTTCCTCAGGCTGAGGTGGAACTCCAACCCATTTCTTTTCCCTGACTCTTTAGTAACAAGAATAAAATCATCATTAAAAATAGAAGGGATTAAGATATGTACACTTGTGAGTTCCCACATCGGGTTTGCAACCTGGTCTAGGGAATGTTCGCTTCCCAAGATGAGAATACCAGGAAAAGCTTCCAACAGAACAAGGCTCAGGAGTGTCCTGGATTTCTTCAGAGCCCAGGAGGGATGAGATTTAATCCTTGATTTACTTCAGCCCTCTGTCTTCTAAACAGCCTGGTTTTAAAATGTGCCTGGAAGCACATCCTGCTAAGGAGTCAGGGAAGGGGTGGAATTCTCCTGCCCATGGAGATCAGGCCACGCGTTTTCCTGAGGAATTATGGAAACAGATCTTTCACTCCTCCATCCCTTCTCAGGAATAATTCTGTAATTCCATGAACATGTGGGTTACCAACACCACACTCCATGAAAGTGGGTGTTGATGGGAATTTACCTCCAGTTCAGGCTCTCCAGGTGCTGTTCCATCCCAATTCCCCATGGAATTCCATGGACTTCACTTGAGCCAGGAGAGCAGAACCAGTTTGGTTTTGATCCGTGCCAGCGGGGCTGGAACCAAAGCCAGCCCAGGTATCCCTGCACCTCCACCCTGATCCAGCTCACAGCTGCCTCAAAACCTCTCTGAAGATCCATGGGATACTCCAATGTCCATGGAATACTCCAAATTCTATGGAATATACCAATGTCCATGGAATACTCCAAATTCTATGGAATACACCAATGTCCATGGAATACACCAACGTCCATGGAATACACCAATGTCCATGAATACTCCAAAATCTATGGAATACACCAAATGTCCATGGAACACATCAACATCCATGGAATACACAATGTCCATGGAACACATCAACATCCATGGAATACACCAATGTCCATGGAATACACCAATGTCCATGGAACACACCAATGTCCATGGAACACACCAACATCCATGGAACACACCAATGTCCATGGAATACACCAACATCCATGGAATACACCAATGTCCATGGAATACACCAATGTGCATGGAATACACCAACATCCATGGAATACACCAACATCCATGGAACACACCAACATCCATGGAATACACTAACATCCATGGAATACACCAACATCCATGGAATACACCAACTTCCATGGAATACCCCAACATCCATGGAATACCCCAATGTCCATGGAATACCTCAACATGAGGATGCCCCTCCTGGCTCAGCCACGAGTCCAAGAAGGACAGTGTCACACCCTGAGGGGGGGCATTGCATGATTTCTCTCCTGAGCCCCAAGGAACCATCCGGAAAGGCTCTGGCTGCTCCCCTGCCCTCCCCCTTTTATTCCCCTTGTCCCATCTGAAGCTCCATGAATTCCCAGCATCTTTGCCCCAGACGGGAAGGTCTGACGGGATCATCCAGGTGACCTTTGCATCCTTCCTTGGTCTCCTCTGCTTCCCACAGACAGCTTGATCCCCACGTGCATTTTTTTTCCTTTTCCCACCCTCCTCTTTCCTTCCCCTCCCTCCCTTTTCCCAGACAGGGTGGGGAGGTTTTAGGTGAAGAAATCCGTCAAGGGCATGGACAAACCTGAGGGATTAAGGAAGGACAAGCAAGTGGGGCAGGCATGTGGTCACACCTCCCCAGACAATCCTCTGCTGGGACTGGACACCATGTCCTTTTACTCAAACCCTCTGGATACATTTTCCCCCTGTGAATCAACCTCGTTTGGAATGTTTGCACCTCCCATGTCCTGTGGCACGAAGGTCCCCCAGCTCAGCAAGTGTGAAGGGGATAAAAGTGAATCAGGAGATTCAGGAGTTGGATCCAGCTTCGCTTTGGTGAGGAGATGAAAGGAGAAGGAATGAGACTGGAAAGCAGGAGTGCTGCTGTGGGAATTCAGGCCTGGCAGACACTGAGCCGTCCCTGCCCACGGGAGCTGTGGCAATCAGTGGCCTCTGGCAGGGCTCCTGGTGCTGCAACTGCTGCTCTGCCTCCCTCTGCTCTGGGAGGGCAGGACTTGGCAGGAAAATGGGGATTCAGCAGGGCTGCCACTCCCAGTTTCCATTCCCTGGAAACCCCAGGCTCTGGAGAAGTTGATTGTGACAAGTGGCAGGTGGGACAGGATGACTGTGACCATTGCACACCTGAGCTGCAGGTTCTGGGAACTGTTTCCCACTGCAATCCCAAATAAAACCTCAGGTCTCCCTGAGGCCAAACCACGAACCTTTGGCCCTCTGGTACCATCGGGAGCCTCCCTTGCCTGTCTCTTCTGAGTGGAAGTGGAGAGAACCTGGAGCCACAGAACGTTTGAGGTTGGAAAAGACCTGTAAGATGATGGAGTCCAATGTGTACCAGAGCACCACCGAGTCCACCCCAAAACCATGCTCCAAAGAGCCACATCTACAGGGCTTGGAAATCCCTCCAGGGATCCATCTTCTGGGCAGCCC
The DNA here is from genome assembly GCA_013397075.1 of Rhabdornis inornatus. NCBI lineage: Eukaryota > Metazoa > Chordata > Aves > Passeriformes > Rhabdornithidae > Rhabdornis > Rhabdornis inornatus. Next base: position 5,587 of record VWZS01003004.1, on the reverse strand, counting down.
CTGCCAAGGCCTGAGCAGCCTTTCCATGGGGAAATTCCTGCTGCTGTCCAAGCTGAGCCTGCCCTGGCCCAGCCTGAGGCCGTTCCCTCTCCTCCTGTCCCTGTTCCCTGGAGCAGAGCCCGACCCCCCCTCCCTGCCCCTCCTGGCAGGGACTTGTGCAGAGCCACAAGGTCCCCCCTGAGCCTCCTTTTCTCCAGCCTGAGCCCCTTCCCAGCTCCCTCAGCCCCTCCTGGGGCTCCAGCCCCTTCCCCAGCTCCGTTCCCTGCCCTGGACACGCTCCAGCCCCTCCAGGTCTCTCTTGTGAGGGACTAACGTGATTCCTCAGAGAAGCTTCAGCTCCACAGGTTCTGTTTTTCCAAGAAAATGCCAGGACAACATAAAAACCCATTTGAATGTGATGGATCAAGACCCAGTTTTATTTCTAGGACTCAGAGTGTGGCTGTCAGGTGTGTAAAGATCAGAGCAGAGGGCTCAGCTCGCAGCCTGCACCAGGGACATGAGGGACAGTGGGGCCTCCACAGCCACTGATGGCAGAAGAGCTCTGGAATCAGGTTTTCCACTCCATGGAAGCAGAAGGGAGGTGGGGACAGTCAGCACCTTGCTGTGTGACTGTCCTTGGTGACATTTGTACTTCTCATATACCTCAGAGCCCTTCCAGGGCCTGAAGGGGCTCCAGGGGAGCTGCAGAGGGACTGGGGACAAGGCATGGAGGGACAGCACACAGGGAATGGCTCCCACTGCCAGAGGGCAGGGCTGGGAATTAGGAATTGTTCCCTGAGAGTGTGGGGAGGAGCTGGGATGGAATTCCCAGAGCAGCTGTGGCTGCCCCTGGATCCCTGGCAGTGCCCAAGGCCAGGTTGGACATTGGGACAGTGGGAGGTGTCCCTGCCATGGCAGGGGTGGCACTGGGTGATTTTCAAGATCCCTTTCAACCCAAACCATTGAAAAAAAAACAACCAACCAACCAACCAACCAACCAATTAAACAAACCAAAAAAACCCCAAAACCTCAAGCCATTGCTGCTGTCAGTCATTTCCTTTGCCTTCCATGATGTTGTCCTCAGGTACCCACAGGTTGCTGCAGTTCAGCTGCTGCACCAATATTTTCATTACAGCTGAAAAAATGAGGAACTCCCCAGTATCTCAAAGGGATCAGTGTGTGCACCTCAAGCTTCTCTTCCCCTCGCAGGGACACACACCCCTGAGCATTTCAGGTGTCACATCTGCTCTTCCCAGCCAGAAATATCCGTGTTTGCTTTTCCAGTTCAACCCTCTGTGCAGCCAACACCCTCATTTATCCCCTGAAGCTTTTGCAACAGCAACACATAAAACCATAGCAACAAAGCTGGGCGCTGCAGCCTCCTCCTGCCTCGCATTTCTCCATCCCTGCAGCCTGGGCTGAGGCAGCAGAGCTTTTCCTGGCAGGACCTCCTTGCTCTCCACCACTCCCTGACCTGCAGCCAGCTCTCTGCTGCCATGTCCTAAGGGAAAGGATGAGAGGAAATGGCCTCAAATTGCACCAGGGGAGGGTTGGATTAAGGATTAGAAATAATTTTTCCCTCACAGAGCGGCCAGGCACTGGAATGAGCGGCTCAGGGAAGGTTTGGAGTCACTGGAAGGGTTCAGGATCACATCAATCTGGATGTGGCCCTTGGGGACAGGGTTTGGGGTGATGCTGGATGCCCATGAAAGTCTCTTGGTGATTCTGGGATTCTGTGACTCTGGGATATTTTTAGCCACAGTGGTCCATCCAAGGTTTCCATCTCCACCAGGAATTAAGGACAGTGCATCCTGATGTGGTCTCTTCAGCCACGGAGTTATTGGAATATTTAGAGAGGTTTTTACCAGATATGAATATTTTGGGGGCTGCTTGTCAGGATCCCTCTGGATAGCAGCCAGCATTCCAGCAGATCAGCTGTTCCTCTGATCCTATGGGAAAAGATGAGGCTCAAACAAACCCAAAGTGTCATAACAGGTGATCAAACTCTGTAACACTAAATGAAGTCTTGGGAAACCAAAATACCCCAACGGCTGACCCACTCAGCAGTCAAAGATCCCAAAAGTTCCATAAGAAAGAAGCAATTCCAAAGGGTTTCCTCAGTTAAAAAGAAAACCCAGCCTGGACAGGGCAAAGGCATCCAAAGTGCAAAGTTTGTTTATTGCAGATGATGCAGGGAAACAATGGAATATTGGGAGAAAAAGGAATCGAGCACACTGGAAACTCCTCTGAAGGGAAATGTCTGGGGAAGATCATTATTAATAACAATCTTCTGCTATTAGGAAGAATCACAGAATCATTTAAAGAAATGGGAAAAGGCCTCCAAATCATGGGTGATCCCTTCCCACTCAGGAATGCCATGATTCAATTATTCCATGGGATCAGGAGCATTTTGCTCAGCATTAGTCTCCAATCCAGACTAATATTAAAATTTCCACCTTTCCTGCCCAAGACATTTGTCTGCTCCTCCTCCTGTTTAATCATTCCCCATCCCATTTGTCCTTGACCACCTCACTGCTCTCCAGACTCAGCAAACCCTGAGCAAAGTGACCTTCAGGGGGACATGCAGCACACTGGGATTATTCAGGGANTTCAGGATTATTCAGGGAATTTTTGGTTTCGTTTGGAACAGGCCTGGCCAGGACCAGCTGGTAGAAGAGAGGGGTTGAGGGAGGGATAAATTTCACCACATTATTGGCAGTTCTTCCTGAACTTGGGAATTCCAGGCTCCTTTCTCGTTTCCATAGCCAGATAAAAGAGCTCCAAGTGACTTTATCCGGCTGGGAGCAGCCAGGGAATGTCTGTGCACAGTGCAGGGATGTCCCTCTGGAGTTCCTCAGAGCACACAGAAGCTCTGCCAGCTCCCTGGACTTGCAGGGGCAAAGCCTGCCAGGAAAAACGTGGGATCAGGAGGAAATGCTGATTTCCTCAGCAGCTCATCCCTGTGCTGGGAGGTTCCACGCTCAGAGCATCTCCAGGAGCAAGGAGAGCAGCAGGCTTTCCTCAGGGATCAGCACTTTTCCACAGCAGGAACAATTCTCCCTCGCTCTGGAGCGTGCTGTGCATCCAGGGTCACTCCCTGAATCCACATTCCCATTCCCCATCCGTTCCTGTTCCTCAAAGATGACATTTCTTAGGTGAAAATGTGGTTTTTTACAGCAAGCCTGTCCCAGCCCAAGTGCTTGGGGAGCATTTTGTGCCTCAGTCCCACTATAATCCCCTTCCATGGGTGTCCCCACCAGAGCAGGAGCCACTGCTGATGCTCCTGGCGTGGCCTCATTTCCCTGAGCAAATTCCTGCTCTCTCAGGTGTCTCAGAGCCTCGCAGAGGTGTCATCATGAGCTCTTTGCCTGAAAGAAACTCAACATCCATCCATTAATTAATTAATTAATTAATTCATTCATTCATTCATTCNGAAGGGAAGGGAAGGGAAGGGAAGGGAAGGGAAGGGAAGGGAAGGGAAGGGAAGGGGAAAGGGAAAGGAGAAAAAAGGAAAAAAGGAAAAAAGGAAAAAAGAAAAAAAGAAAAAAGGAAAAAAGGAATGTCAAACTTTGGTGTTGAGCAGCCTGACTCACCTCTTGTGTCCAGATCAGCAAGGGAAATTATTGTTCTTATCACTGTTGGGGCTACTGGNTTCCAACTCATGAGTGAGGTGCCCACAGAGCAGAGCTCCTGGCTGGCTGTGAGGATTTGCTTCTCCAGCAAAGGCATGGAAATGTTGCTCACTTGATCCTGATCCTGCGGGCAGAAAGGAAAA